>JAUUEB010192092.1:0-13922 GCA_032362205.1 Clione limacina
CCGTGTGAACGGTACAAAAGCACCATTGAAGCGCCACTCAACGAACACAGTCCGTACATGATGCCTGGGTGCTCTATGTATTTATCGAACTAGGTCCCTTCGGAGGACCCACAGTGATCCGGGTGCACGGAGGGCTGTTGTGTCAAAGTAGCCAAAGGTTTCGAGTCTGGGTGCTTATCAGGTAAGTCGCGGTCGAGCCTCCTCGTGTCCTTGGCTCACTGAGAGGTTTAGTTCCATTGTGTTGACCCTCCACGGCCGTTGTTTTCGGCGGGTGGTAGTTCTCGGTCGCCCTTAGGCCTAGGAAGGCTTCGTTAGGCCCAGTGTCGAAAAAGGAACCTCCTACCCCTAGTGGAGGACGTCCCCTTGGTTGGTTTGGCAGAATCTGAAGATATCTGTGCTGAGAGGACAGTGCGTTATCTAGCCTGTCCCTTACAGTGTGGTCGTCTAGCTTGGACGACTACCGTGGCGAAGGATTCTGTTACGCCAATCTCTCCGGGTGGATATACAAGCTCATTAAAATTGCATGCGATCCCAAGGGTAATAGATAACTCGTCAACGTTCTAAATATACAAAATAAGCGGGACACAACTATATGGCACGTGATTCATTCCCTGGTCATGGCGAGAAAGATCAAAGTTCATATTTCAAGCACTTTCCATACCTTGTTTCGTCTCATTTTGTGTACATGCTATAATTGTTCGTACAGCAAATTCAGTGTTATTTATTATCCGATAAAAAGAGAATTCGGACGATTTCATACTCCATGTATAGTGCTTTTCCTGTTCCTATTTTTGAACAGCAAAACGCAGATGGGTTTTTATATACCGTTTTAGTGTATTGCTTGATATTAATTTAAAAAAATACTAGTTAAAAAGTGCAATACTTCACTATGAAGAAATGATATCTTCGGAATCTTTTCTTTCTCTATCTTTCGTGGGTTGACCAGTTTGGTTGGGTTTATTCTACATACATTTTGAAAATCAATACTTTTCATTTTATTTAGGAAAAAATATCCTGTACATCGAATAATGCTTCGAACGCTTTAATCCTATCAGTAATGCCTTAAATACAAAATTAATACAGAAAAACTAATGAGCAATGAAATAATACTCAAACATAACCAATATATTCCTTTTTTCAGTGGTCTAACGAGGCGTCATGCTCTGACAAAACCAATATATTGGTTTGGCTTCAAACAAAATTTAGCAGCATCCACTGACAAAACCAATAAATTGGTCGTGTTTCAAACAATATCTTTCGTCATGCTCCGACAAAACCAATATTTGGCTATAACTTCTTCGTTTTAAATAATTTTTCGAACAATTTTTACCAATAAATTAAAAAAAATACAAATTTAATTCATGTGAACTCAGTTATTCATTTGTTCACCTCGCTTTGTTTTTATAAAGCAAAACACTAAAAGGCAAATATCTCGGAACGGTGTTTTTTCAATTTATTGGTTTTGTCAGAGTACGGCAGTACACCTTAGTGGTACTCAAATGATCAAGTACGACTACAAAAATCAACTGATGCTTTTTAAGCGGTAAACAATTACAGGTATAATGATCTAAAGTTCAAACATATCTATAAATCCCAGGCATTGCGCATACCATTTGATCTTTGTTGCATTTTTATCTAAACAGTATTAATTCTTAAAAGAGACCCAAAATGTGTTGGAAAACAGTTGCATATTTTCAATAAGTTTATAAGTCTAAAATACAAGAGATTCTTATAACGTCCTATTATTGATTGCTTTAAACTGACAGATCAAGATGAGGCGAACAGATAATTGACATTTAGTTTAAGAGGCTCCTACGAAATAGCACAATAAAGGTGCCTTGATTATCTATCTCAAAGTTGATTTTAACCCGTTGCACATTTGTTTTTGTAATGAAATGTCCGCACTGGTATCAAATCAATGGGTATATCAGGGCTATCTATATAGCTCACAAGAACACATCGCATTTGTTATACGTTCTTTTGTTTATCGACTATAAAACTAACCAGATTGTCAAAAAACAACGAGATAAGTATTAAACCTTTCCAATATCAAACAGAAACTGGTTGCCTTTTGGCAATTATTTGTTGACGAACCGATAACCGATTATATAAAACATATTGCGAAATATTTTGGCGATGATAATACTTTTACTGTCACCCAACGAAATAATGATCTTATTTTAGTTAAAACGTTTGGACGTTTCTGTAAATAGATATAATCATAGGGCGTTTGTAATGTTTATGATGTCAAACCGAGAAAAGGTCAAATAAAATCTGATATTATATTTATTACGAAATCGTCAAACGGGGCTTAATATAATAATCGGTAGAGATATAAAGATATACACACTTTCAAAAGAAGTCACGGTATGATCATTATCAAAACGAATTAATGAACAATTTAAAATGTCATCCAGCAATTGTGTTTTATGTAACAATGTTAAACCTACGGTATATGTTATTGAGTTAAAAGTTTTTTTTATTACTGTTAAACAAAGTTGTACTTTGTAAACTTTGCCTAATTAACTTTATTGTCACATCTATATAAATATACATCCGTACTAAATTGTTCATTAGATCTCTAAGAAAAAATCATGAGAAAAGGTTATACAAAGAAAAACTCTTGACATATTTGTTTTACTCATGTTATAACTTCACAGTCTTCAGACAATGTTTTTTTTAAACAGAATGTTTTAGGCTTACAGGATGAACAATATGTAAGTTGGTCCCTCAAGTTCGATGAAAATGTATCAAAGAAGTCAAATATGACAGAAGGTATTGTTCGGAGTCCTATTATAATCAGATGCCTTGAAAATTGATTAACGTATTTCATTGAAAACAAATTAATCCTGTAAACAGTTAATCAAACAATAAAGAGCATCATGTGTTTTACGTTTTCTCTACTACATGTTAAGAAACAAAAAATTGTATAATGAAAGCCAATAAATTGTTATTATTTAGATCATTTCATCAAGAAGAGTGTGTATTCATTAGACAAAACGAAACACTTTGCAACTGTATATAAATCCGCGTACATAAATATATTATATCTTATGGCTTATTAGGGTTATTCAAGGGGCGACAAGTGAGTTTGGATAATACGTATATTAGAGTAAGATAACACGAGGCACATGAAAGTAAACGTGTTGACCGTTCTAACACCGTGCCACCTGAAACATCACACATTATTGTCTAATAACGTAGTGGAGGGGATTAATTGGTTCATCGTGTTTTGAGACGGGTGCTTAACGTGGGCTTGATAATTAGCCACCTAATCTGAAGTCAGACTCGGGACTAATTATCCAGATCCCAAGCATGTGATACAGGTGGAACAAAGACGTCAGGGGCATTGGTAATTTTTTTTACAGAAATCATGGTGTACGTCTTAAAAAAACGATTGTGTTTAAAAAACTGATGCATTTGCTGACCGTTAAATCAAGTGCAAACACGTGTGATTTGTTAGTGTACACTTAAAGATGAACTATCAGCACTGGTCCAGCATCTTCACGTGTTAAATCACTCGTCAAATGAGATAAGATTGCACTCTAGACACTCATCCTAAAGTCTCATTTTGAAAAGACGACAAACTATCTCCTCGTTAGCCTGATTTACGCGTTTTTTGTGTTCATTTAAGTGGACAATCTTCAAATTTGACACCGGCTACGAGGCTGATTGGAATTTATCGAACTTGGTGTAAACGCATTTTACTGATGTCTAGTGAAGATTGAAGTGATTGAACTTCTGAGTAAAGCAGAGTGGACAGGTTTAAAAGTATAGATATCAAACAATATAGCAAGCCACGCATGCACGATATCAAAAGAGTTTTAGGTGTCTAGCACGTAGCAATAGTGTCCTTACAAGCCATCTATGTAGGGCGGTGCGGTCTGATGTTATTTTAAAGAGAATTTAAGTCATCAAACTAACTCAGTAGGTTTAATGTTATCGCTAGATAAATTGTTTGAGATAAATGAGTCGTAAGATTGATCATATGACGTAGGAAAGTAGTCTAACTTTATTGCTATATCTTAACTTTAACCTTTCGTCTGACTGGGAACCCTATTTATAAACTACACATTATTTACACATATCTTTCATTTATATTTTTTCATAATCTGTATAATGGCATCACACACCTGCCATTATAACGAGAGAAGAAATCCATGTACACTAATGACGTCATGTCATGTTAATTCATTCATCCAAACGATGATAAAACAAACCGAGTTTGTTCAAAGCGAGACGAATGTAAATGAACAGCGTGCAACTTTGCATTTTTAGAAGACAACATGCGGTTGATGCCAATACAATTCACATGTCACTGTACATGCGAGAGAAGCATTGATTGTAGATTGTCTGCCTTTGCTATTTGCTAAAAAAAATGAAAACAAAGAAAAAACTGACCCAATCAAAGTTTATTTAAATATACATCTGTTTAAACAAACACTTGAATCGCCCAAACATATTTATTAATATCACTTCACACTGACTGTGATATTATTACATCGGTGTTATCTGTGTTATTCTTAATGGAAGAGGTCAGCTGGTGCTAACATTAAAAAACCTTAGAATAATCTTAAATTGAACATGATCAGTTTGAATCATATGGACATTTGCGTAAGTGATGCAGGGGAGTGTTCCTGTTCTCATCTCTTCACAAATTGTTTTTATTAAGTTGTTATCATGTTTGAGCTCTAAAGACATCAAGCTAACTTTCTCATTTTCATTTTCCCGTGGTTCTCACACATATAATGACCGATTTTTATCTTATTTGAGATGAGACAAACGTGCACTGTTGACCTTTTGCTGCGAGATATTGGATTACTGACTTTGATGAAGCTAAAACTGTTTTCATTTTCTTATCACAATCATAAGCATTCTTGGGAATATGTCTAAACGATTCCTTCTGTTATTTTTTACACGAATTATTTTTAATTAATTTGTTGTTTTGTTCATGCAAAGATATCAAACTGACCTTATCTTTCTGACATTATTCTGTTATTTTCTTTTTATTTCTCTTTTTTTCTTATTTGAAGTGAGAACAAACGTGAACAGTTGACCTTTTGCTGAAAGATATTTGATTATGGACTATTAGGGTGAATCAAATATTTTTGTCACGTTCTTGTCTCAATCACACTTAACATATTGATTTGTATTCCTCTAATTATAAGAGAGCGACAAATAGCAAACCTTTTTCCAGTTGTACAATACAAGTCACACATTTACATATTAGGAATTTGATTTAACAATCACGTGTCATAACTGTTTTTCTGAGTGTTCTTTAATATCGAAAAACAAAATTATATTTGTATAAACGCTCTAGCAATTAGAGACAAATTACCACACCCGTGGATAAGATTGTACTCTACACACTTACACGATAGACTTCTTTTATTTTCTAGCTCGACTTACACTTGTTTTACAATTTTGAAGCGACGTACGACGAGACCGCATTGAATTTGACTGAAGTATTACGATACAATCATAGTAGAGTAGAGTGAAAAAAGTGTTAAGTAGGGAAAAGGAATCTGTATAATCAACTGCGATAATCAAACTCTCTTCAAAGTGATCTTCGTAGCTTAATGGGCTGACTGAATAGTTTCTAGTTTTTTTTATCTTAATGTATGTGTACCTTATCAAACATGCAATAAAGTATCAGTTTATATTATACACTAACGAGCAAAAGAAAGTGGGCACCCTACATTTAAAGTGTTGTCATTCTGTTCTAAAGACATAGAAATGTTGTCAATCCATAAACTAGGAACAACCATTCTACAATGAATAGAATAAAAAATCTTACCTTTAACAAGATTTTGAAAACACCAACTCAAAAATAAAAAAGTTCCAAAATTAGTATTTGGGAGACTCCCATCGGCATTGATGACGGCAGTGTCTCTTCGCCTCGTCGATGGCTCAAGTTGTTGAAAAACTGCTGTGAAATGTTACCTATGCATCCTAGAATAATTGTTGCAGTGATATACGTTGTGGCCGAAGCGCACAAATATTCTTATCCATCTTGTTCCAGAGATGCTCGTTGACATTGAGATATGGAGTTATGGCTGGTTAGAATGAAACCGGGACTAATCAGAAAAAAATACTCCGTCCCACTGCTCGTCTATTCATCAACGGTGAATTCGAGCACAATTAAGTCTAGCTTGACATTGTCCTCGGAGGAGTCGAGTGCGTCAAGCGGGGTGTCAAGAAATGATCACTCTGGCCCTCGGGCGCCTATGGATTTTGTAGCGGCTAATCCTTGTATATCCAGGCTACTCTCTAGCAGTCATAACTGTCATTTGGAAGCGGTTCGGCAAGTGTGTTACTCTGATTGCGATGTCCTCACCAGGAGTTATAACACGAGGACGACCCCTCCGTTGGTTATAAATTATGTAGAGGGGCTTGAAACCTCCTCATAAACTTCTGAGTGTTTCTCTTGACATTAAAAGTCCTGACAACTGCAGAAACCGTCACATTAGGTCACAACATGCCAATGACTTCAAAACGCTGCGCGGTACTTAAAAATAACTGGTAAGGATAAATCAAAAACGTTTGACGGCCTTTAATAAATAACACACTGAAGTGTGTTAAAAAGAAAGAAAAAGGGAATTTGATTGTCAAATACCAAAATAAACAGAAAAACATGTATTTTACAGAGAGTGTTGTGAACACTTATCACATTGCGCAAACAAGAAAAGTTTATGCTGACCAAGTTTACAGTATGGCCTAAATCAATTCTTTAAATCATTAAGTCATTTTGACGAAACTGTTCATGTAGCAAAATTTTGAAAACTGTTCACTTTCTTTTGCTCGCCAGTGAAGTAAGTACCTGTTTACTGATATTCAAATAGATAAAGCAAGTTGAGTTTTATGAGTTTACTAGTGGCTTAGAACCCTGTCTTGTCCGGGAAGTGTACAAAAAGAAAGAAAACAGGAATTTGGATGACTTTTTAACCACCCTGTAGACATCCCTCTCTCTCTCTCTCTCTCCACTATGCACAAATATGCTACCACCACCCTTTTTAAAATCATATTTTGAAACACCTTGTATTTTAGTTCACTTTTCGTTTCAGCTTTTGTTTAAATTTATCTTAATACGGACATAAAAATGTGTGTTCATTAGGCTATGCGGCTGGTATATTATGTGCGACAGGAAGAAAGTGTACGTGTTTCCATAGTTTGTTTCATGACATCTTCATTCTATATTTTCTCTGTAAAATACGCACCAAAAACTAAAAAGCTGATAACCTTTCTCACAACCGATTGAAGTACACCAAAAGCTTAACCACACATCTGGTAATATCTACCAACATTTTGCTAAAGTTTCAGATTGAGTCAAAACTGTGGCTGTAATCCCATTGCATACACACAAATAAATAAATAAATAAATAGACTTTGAATCTAGTTATGTAGATTAGGATTGATTGTCTTGTTTTAAAATGTTTAAAAAGTTTCGAAGTTGAGTCGCTAAATAAATCCAATAGGTTTAATGTGAGACTCTGGCTTAATTGTATAGATGTGTTCACTATTGTGAGATAAAGTAGTCGTAAAAATAAATAAATGTATGGCTTCGAACAGAGACATTTTATAGCATAAGTCCAACATTAATGCTTTTACTAAATCACAGCCCTTGGCCATCTTTTCAACACTTAACAATCCAAAAGAGTCAATAGTCTGACGCATTTTTCTGACTGGGGACTCTTTACATGTGTCCTTGATTGACACCTTACTATAATTTATTATTTCCCACAATATATATATAAAGGCAAGGTCATCCTGACATAATAATGTGAACATAGAATCGTGTACACAAATGACGTCTTGAAAAATTTATGAATTCAGACAATGCTAAATAAAGGGTGTTCATATCGAACCAAATGTCAAATAATAGTGTGAATCTTCGCGTGTTAAGATGAAAATATACCAGTGATGCCAAAATAATTGACAACTGTCACTTTTTATTCGAGAGAAGCATCGATTGCAGATTGTTTGACTTGTTTATGTTAGTAGATGACAAGAGTGATTCTCCCTGGGTATGTTACAGCTGTATAAGGCGTTTAATGGTCAATGATTCAATGTTTATACTTTGTAATGGCGTAAGTAGTAGCCATTGTTTTTTTTAAATGAACGTTAATTTAAAAATAAATTGATTACCCTCTGCTCGAGTTTCATTAAGTCAACATTAACAAGCTGATGCTTTAAAAAGAAATGGTTTCCGTGAAATTCTCTGATGTAAAAAGTGAATGTACTTAACCCAAACACGTAGGCAGTTTTGTTTTTAATTTAAGTATTTCTTTGGGTAAAATGAAATGCATTTCAGTAGATGTATAATCTAAGTAAATAAACACATATTCACAAATAAAGTTCTTATAAATGCCCGTTTAAACAAACGCTTGATAGGTCAAAACCAAATTTGGAATCATGATTTTTGAACTGACAAATAAAACAGCGGACTATTTACATAATCGCAAAGTAATGATTGTTTGTACATAGATAAAACAAATGTGGTAAGCTTAGTAGGCTTAAAGATAATTAACAAGGGAAACGACGAGTTGTACAAGTGATCAAAAATTGTAATGAACATTGATGAACAAAAGCTTATCAAGTGATAGTTAATGAATACGGATAAGACAATCAGTAGGTTGTATAAATGACTATTTAATGAACAAAAAATATTAACGTTGATGAACAAATACTTATCCAGGAAAACTTAATGATAACAATACTTGATATTTTCTATTATTATACTTACAAAAATACGTGATATGTTATACGATGTTTTCCCTAAAAAAGTTCAATTCGTTTTGGAATAGCAAATAATCATCCCTAACATAAAGACAGTTTTCTTTTTAATTTGATGATTTTTGTTAAAATCTCAGTTCTTCTATGTGTAATATAGGCAACCTTACCTGTATGTTTGCACTTGAAGAATAAATGTAATAATCACAATGTACCAAAAATAAAGTTTAGTTAAAATATCGTTTGTTAAAACGAATTCTTGAATAATCCAAAGATAATTTGAAATCACATTTTTCTTAACTGCGTCACTTAATACGCTTTCGTAAACATCAAAGCCGCAGACAACTCTAAGATGAAAACATATGCTCCTAGTTTTAAAGACAAGTCCACCGCTGGTATTCTAACAAGATCGATACACACTGTCTTAGAAAATGGTAACTACAGATTTATTCTCGCGCTAAGACAGAACGTATTATTTTCACTTCACACTGACTGCATTCTTATCGGTTTTAAGTCTGTTACAAAATGGCTTATTTCTGATGTTATTCTAAAATGTGACCTTGTTCCATTTTCCGTGTCTTATTGCAAGAATTGCATAATTCATAGACGACAACAAGAACAGGATTTGAGCTTAC
This sequence comes from Clione limacina, assembly GCA_032362205.1. NCBI lineage: Eukaryota > Metazoa > Mollusca > Gastropoda > Pteropoda > Clionidae > Clione > Clione limacina. The sequence goes on from JAUUEB010192092.1 coordinate 9,366, forward strand.
AGCAGAGGTCATGAGGTGATGCTTACATCATTTTACATATCTGGGAAAACATGAGTTGAATTCAATAAATGTTAATAAGACGATTAAAGGCGTAGGTGATTTATTTATAATATTTCTAGACGTTTCTTTTGTCTTGATCTCTCACACAGTTATTTTTAATCAAGTTGTTGTCTTTTTACAGCACCAAAGACATCAAAGTGATGTTATCTTTCTGTGATTCGCTGTGTATTTCATCTTATTTGAGATGATACCTTATGCTGCTAGATATGTGATTACGGACAATAGTGAACGGTATGTTTCTGTCATTGTATTGTCTCAGTAGCAGTTAAAGTATTGCTTCTTACTCGTTTTGTTTTCAGAATATCTCGTTGAGCTGCACATTAAAATACAAGCCTGATCATTATTAAATATACTTATTATTGCAGATTAAGTAATTGTTAGATCAAAATTGACATAACTTTTTGTAAAAGTTTACTTCAGTATCAAGCAACATACCACTACACGAATGCATCCCATTATAATTGTAGATAAAATAAAAGTGCCCTCATATGCTGGATTACAAAAAAGTTCACATAGAAAATGACGACGAACTATCTGATTTTAGATCCCTATTAGCTCATTGAAATGAACAGTCACAATTAAGAGTGATTTGTTCAGCTTCTTCTTTTGGCATAAGAGAGTGAATTTATCTTATTGAACTACGCCTCGGTAATAAAGTCGATATGTTTCTCCAAAGTAATACAATTATACAAAATAATAGTTAAATAATAAAATTGACCCTTTTCAAATCGTATTTTGATTTAATATTTTACTAATTACAAATTAACACCTTTCAAATAATCAATACATAAGTAATGTGATAATATTGTGGGGGTTGTTATGTGTTTTTGATATTTCATAAATTTCAAGCCGTTTAGAATAAAGTGCAAAAAACTGTTTTTTTCCATTGGACCAAGTATAGACGTCAAAGTTACCTTGAGTGTGCTGATAGATGTCCAATTTCCAAGATCATGTTGTGATTAACATTTAACATACTTACATATTTACTGTATTAATTATTCCATATCCAATATACGTACCTGAAAGAAAGATAGAAATAAACAGTTGGTTACTTTGTGTGTAAGCATAATTACAAATGAACCAGATCAATGGTAGTCGTCGCTGCTGCATAGTGGCAATCAATAGTAGGTTAAAAACATCACAACCGATGTTTCAAGACATTGTTTAAACATATAGAAACACATTATAGTCGAAAAAGAACTGGCAAATCTCTCCTCTCTTGAATATCTTAAACTGATTGGTATGTTTCACGGCACTAAAACCCCTTTCTACAAGAAATGATGTTTGAACAGGAAGAACAAAGATAAGAATATTACCCGACAAAATGGATAAAGGGATATAACTATTTTCCGTATCGTATAGCAGTGCAGCCACTATTCAATGTACCTCTTACATTTTGGCACCACATCAGCGTCCGTAAGATCTATATTAAAATGATCAGATATTTAGCTTTCAACTATGAAATCTTCAAGGTCGTGATCCCATGCTTACAAGTCTTCTTTAAGTAAGTGATACTTTATTTACCAATCTCAACTTCTGTGACAGCTTCCTTGACCTACTCAAAGCCGGGTTAATCTTTCATAATAAACTGAATTGAGATATAAAATTGAAGAAACTCTTTTTTCTAAATATTGACATTAAGAATGATGTCAAGTTTATCAATAAATACAGAAGAAATAAGAGTAGTATACTTTCATCGAAGCTGACTATTTGATTCATGAACACTTCTAAAGACGCCAGCAAGTATAAATGATTAATACTTCATTCGCTTTATGTTCTCACACATAACACCAACCCTGTTTTACATCAATCACAGTGTCAACAAGTTCAACACATCCGGCTAAGCAGTTACCTTTAGTAAGCCAACGTACGTTTAAATGACACACCTTATTTATAATCGTTGTCTTTGGATACCTTTTTAGAACAAATGATCAGTCTTCTTATTTGTCTTAATTTCATTGACAGAAAATGAATGATTATTTTTAGAACACAAACAATCAGACTGTGGTAATTTTTTTGACCAATCATGAGCCCACATTTAATCTTGCAATGCCTCCAAAGAGGCAGAACCGCTCATGTTGAGGAACACTGACTAACAACCTAATTAGAAATGGAGACAAGTTCTTGTTGTAACTGCATACCATTTGTACGCCTCTGCTTATTCTATATTTTCTAACGTTATTTCTGTTTGCTACATCAGAGGATAGGAGACAGGAGACAGAAGACATGAAATATAATACAAGAGTCAGTCTCACGTTGGCAGTCTTCACCTTTCACAATGGACTTTATAAGCATAAGCATGTATTTTGATGAAAAGGAATCAAAATTCGTACACGGTTAATTAACCCTATGTTGCTCTTAGATATGATATCTTGTTTACACACTATTAGTCTTTGTAGATGTACTATACTAAGAGGTAAATAACACACATTTTTCATCCATCAAACCAGAGCTGGTTGACTTTGTCGATCATTTGTTAACAGATTGATGCGATAGGTCACACAAATATATTGCGACATCTTTGTTGATAATACGCTTTTACTGTCACCTCAAAAAAATTATCTCATTTTAATGGAAAATGTAAGAAGTTTCTCTAAATAGACAGTGCGTGCGTAATGTAGGACACCACTTTTCAAAGTATATAATTACTTTATATTTCTTGTTATTTCATTTAATTTGTCATCATTTCAAAATAGCTATTGTATTCTCAAGTTCAATAAAAAGTATTGTAAAAGTGTAGTATGGAATCATATTCAGATCACTTGAAAATGGATCAACTTATTTTTTTGGAAAAAAAACCCATATTAAGTAGTTTTCGTTTTCTGAATAATCATGTTAACATAACAATTCGCATCATGAAAGGTTATCAATTTACTATCATTTTGATTACTTCATCCAGAGAATTGCATTCACAGCTTTGCAGACAAAACGAAACACTTCCCGGCATAAAACTGTATACACATCTGTTTACAATAATATGATATATCTTTATAAGTGTTTATTTAGAACATCTCGCAAGCATTTCTTCAGTGTTATTGTTTATTTAGGGAAAACTAAGCGTGTTATATCAAAACATATTACATGGTTATATACTCATTATGTTCTCTTAAAAATATGAAATTGATATTATTTCAATGATTTTTAAAAAACGAATGAATAGCAATATTAAATGGCTGACGTATAAGTTACAATTATATGTGTATCACAGCCGATATGGGTCATGGAAAATCAAGGATTTATCATGATTTAAACATCTTATTTGATCTTAACCGTGACCTTGTGAGCTTTAGAATGTTAACTATTTAAGAATATATTGTCACTATCAGTTATATTGTCACTTTTGACTACCCTCCTGTCACTCAGATGTAACCAATCAGCTTTTGATGAGGGGCTATCAAGTAAGGATGTGTTCATTATTTACATATGATGCTAACTGTACAAGATAGACATACATATTTTACTCCACTTAACCCCATTCTCTAAGTACGTAGACCAATAAAGAGGCATGTATACGCTGATGAGGTTCATTCACAAAATATACATAATAATAATTTGAATCCAGACGGCCGAATTTTATTGAGACAAGATCTTGTTTTATGCATCACCGTCTGCCCCACACATTTATGTGCACTCAGTTTTGACCTTGGTATTTAGCTTCCTGTGAAACGTTTTGTTAGTGTGAGGGAACAATCTTTAGTTATAAATCATTTTAGGCTAGCTAGAATCTGATATGGTGTCAATATTTGCTTATACACGTTTTACAGGGAAAGACAAGCTGTTTACACAGACTTTGTAATAGATTATATTGGACAAATCATTCCTTTGATGATAGGTATATTTTCGATTTAACAAGTGTGCTCACAAGTGTGTAATAGTATCTGATATGTATGCCTTAAACTAAATATATGATGATTATTTATTCTGTTACGTGTTATACCGAGGTCGCTTTAATGCATACATACAGTTATGTGTAGACAATTTTCAACCAAGATTATGTACACATCAATAACATATTTTTTGCAATATAACATCAGCTATTTACAATGCAAGCAATTTAAACCCATTATATAAATCAAGCTACAATTTTATAGTTGGTTGGGAAAAATATTGAATCAACCAATAGACCCACCAATCGACAACCATCGACTTGAATTTTGAAAAATCCTATATGACCTAAAGTGTCTATGTAATTTGCAACATAAAGAATAAACGGGTAGAAACATGGCACTTGTCATATGTGTTCCTCTCTTTCGATAGCCATAACATTGCGTTTCAAAAAAGGTTTTAAGCCACACGTATTGGTCTGGCCGTTATGACTACTGACCAGAGTTGTAACTACTTGAGTACTCAAGTACGGAGTAGTACTCTCGAGTAGTAAACCCGCTACTCTACCCCCGAGTAGTGACCTGCTCTGTTACTTAATACTTACTCGAGCTGACCCACTACTCTACTCGAAAAATAGGCTCGAGTAGTGAGTAGTGGAATCCAAACCAAACA
>JAUUEB010192203.1:0-13920 GCA_032362205.1 Clione limacina
ATCAAAAATTAAAAGTGTGGTATTCATTTTATTTCATATCCGATTTGATTGACCGAAAAAAACAACATTTACTTTGTAAAAATAATTAGCAAATTAAGGAAAAAAGGAATTAAAATAAATGATAATTTACGAAATCCGAACTTCGGAAACCCGAGTAGCAAGTACAATTTTGTTCTCTTACTCAAGACTTCCTCTAAAACGATGGTGCGCAAATAATGTATTCGAAGACAGAATGAACATTGGGATTTCCTTGTAGGTCAAAGTTATTGTTATGATTAGAGAAGATGCTCTCTCGCGTGCAAGAAATTTGGGATTCCCAACGATGAGGAAAGATGTCTACGATAAGTCATCTATTTTGCTGTGCAAGGTGATATTAACACGTGTGTTTTATAACTAATGTCACTAATGCCTATGAAATAACTTGTAATATGCACCATACGTTTCCCAAAAGCCCTTCAAATACAGACATAAACTGAGTGAATCAATGTATAACTGTTAAATATTTTTGTTTCGTCCCGTAAGCAATCAAAACGGCCATAACCTGTCATAGTCCAAGGCGTCATTACTTATGTAAGCACAACTTTGGTTGAACAGATCAATCTAAAAAAGAAAGTTTAAACCCTGGATACGAGAGCGCAATAAATAATAAGCATTACCCATAAGTAAAGACACGAATCTGGACTTTTGCTGTTTACATTTTATTTTCAAGATGTGAATCAAATTTCTTTCAAACATTTTATTTACCATTTTCTTGATTTTACCACTAGCATATCCAGAACTCTATTTAAATAATGAACTGGCACAAGGAAGAGCACGTCTTTGCTTGATAACATCCACGTGGTAATGTCTCTAGATTCTGTAATGGTTAAAGGCCTTGGCTTGTATGCTTACGCAAATCTAGTTTGTCCAACAGGGTATTTTGTAGAGTTTTTTTTATTAAACATGCAATTAACTTTTTTACTTTTTAACTAATTTAACTTTTATTGTTTTGTGTGTGAAAACGTTAAATACAAGATTAAATATTTCATATTGGTAAAGATAATTTTGTCACAACAAAACTCAAGTGCTGCATCAGTCGATGGAATATTTCGAAACAACTGCAGGATACATGTGAATATGCTCCGTCGACCAGTAGCATTATATACGCATGAAGTTTTTTTTTTAGAGAAATGTAGTGTTTTACCTTTGATACTCTAGGGGCCTCTGAGTAAAAACTCATAAAATACAAGCTTGGAAAAGGTATAGGAAGTTATAAAAATACACCAAAAAAAGTTTTGTTTCAGTTATTTCATTAATATATAGAGCTTAAACTTGACTTAACTACTAACTAACTAGACGTAACCTTCACTATCACGAATTCAGTTTAATCTTTTCACAGCAAGCTAAACAACCAAACATCGATTAAGCAAGTGAAAGACTCTGGGTATCATCCTTTCCGCTAGTACAAATTGAAAAGATTAGACATTGTTAATGGTTCCAATTTTTTTTTGACACTAAAAGAAATACAATTGCCAATGTGTAATGACAAATTGTGATATTATCACTACAAAGTGTTAGAGATGACATGGATTATCTAGTTCATTAGATGAAGTCAACATTTGAGGAATGCATCATGTTTATATAAACCTGAAATACTGCAAAAGTATAGGGCGACATAATCTTTAATAAGTAAATATTACTACTTAGTTTTATTTATTATAGTGGGTACGTGTATAAAAGTTATTTGCAGTGAATCAACAAAATGTCGACTGCAAAAGTAATTTGGAGTTAAGCTGACATTCGTCTGTTTCACCAGATAAAACGTTTGCTGGTAAGGTTTTGCATCCACTTTTGTTTGCCTTTCTTATTTTTCTAGTCCGATCTTCTGAACTGATATAATAAGAAACTTTCTTTTTGTTAAACAGATTGCGACTTTCTCACATATCCAATCTTCGGTCCATGATTCATGGCGTGTCACTAAAACCTTGTTGACTTGTTTATACCTGCTAGCCTTTACGTCTGAAAAGATCCTGTTAAGATTTTCACCAACTTTTATCTGACTTTGATTTTTAAAGCTCGATCTACTGAATAGATGTGAAAGAAACTTTATTTTTTAAAATAGACTGAGATTTTTCTTCAATACCCAAACTTCCGGACATTCATGGAGTGTCACTGAAACCTTCTTGACTATTGTGTACTTGTTAGACTTTAAGTCTGAAAAGACATCGAGAGCTAATAAAATTGTCAGCTCAAGAGTAATACAACTAGTTGCATAAAATGCCAAAAAAGATATTGACTTGGTGGAAAATGTACTTCAACTTTATTTCATAATGTTTCACAGGGATGAGGAATAAGACAAGTCACAGTAACAATGATATTAAGAAAATACAATAGTATTAACTCTTGGGTTGTATAGATATTATGAAATATTCAAAGTTGTGAAAAGAGCAAGAACCAAAGTTAAAATGTCCCAAAAATTACATCACCAGTTTTAAACCCCTAGCAGATAGCTAGGCGGTATTTGCTTAAACAATTTCTAGGCAAATTATGTTTTTTAAAAATCACCAAAATGTGGTTGAATTTTGCTTAAAATGAACATCTAAAATTGTATTTGTCATTGTTATTGACAATATGGAAACGTAGTTATAATCAAAAAATTCAACTTTGATACAATTTTGATCTGCCAGTACGGTCCATTTACTTAATAATAATAATATAATGTAGAGCATTAATACAGCACATTTCAAGAACTACGACTTGCTCAATACCCTTTACAATATAATACTTTTATAGGCAACGAAGACACACATATACTTTCAGAGTACGGAGACATTAACTTCGACGGAGACACACATGTACATTCAGTGTATACAAGGGTCAGCAGGTTAAGCGACGATATGTCAGGTACCCATATGTACTGCTGTATGAACAGGCGGAACACGATAGCAAATTTTCTCACCATGAAAGTGTTGTCCCAATGCGTGGGTCGAACCCACAACGCTTTAAGACAGCTGGATCTTAAGTCCAAAGTCTCTTTGCACCTCATTAACTTTCATTTTTGCTTTAAATTATTAATGCCCTCCGCATCATAAACGTTGTTTCTTCTGCATGTACAATAACCATCATCCTTCTCGCAATTATCCATCCATCGACACGTTTTATCTAAAATATAGGTTATGGTAATACAATAACAAATAAAGAGAAAACTTAATAAAAAATAAATCTTAGCGAGTCCACACACATAACCGTACAATTGCTGTACACTATAAAACATTTCTTAATCATCACTGACATTTTTATTATCCCTCGTCTTTAAGTGTCCAATCTGAATTAAACACAGGTTTTTACCTCCGGGTAGGAAGTATTCATATAATGTCCAAGAGAAAATCACAGTCTAATTGATGGATAACAGAGTCTTAAAATACAGGACGCTGTCTGGAAGACAAGATAATTAATTCTTTTTATTGATTTTAAACATATCTTAGAATCAGACTTTTAGCTTGTCTATAAGCCGAGTAATCGACCTCAAGAATTAACATTGTCTTTGTTTCAATGGTTTTGTTATTACTCGGAGGAATAGTTTTATTGGAACTGTTGAATTCTTGTAAGAATCAGGTTAAGCATTCTTTATTATTAAAGGAATAAGTATGAATTCCCCCCTTTCTCGATTATGGAATTTCTACCTTCCCTATACTTCACATCTCAAGGTTTCGTGGGTTATGTCTCGACCTATATGGAAGAACAATTGATATATCGCATACTTCGTGACCCTGTGACTACTTTTGGCATCTAGATTACAACTGGGTCAACTCATTTCCTTCGCTAATTAAAACAAACGAACATAAGTGTTCTCCAACGTTTTTTAGCCAATCAAAACACAGGATTTTGTTTCAGCTCTTTCAAGCATGCTACAAAATAGAAAGATAATCTGACATAAAAGCAGTTACTGTGAAAATTTTCACAATGTGCACAAATAAGTATGCAGAACAACAAAATAAGTATAATAAAGTGAGCTTTATGAAAAAGAAGTGCACGACTCAACAGTACTTGAATATTGTCTTGAGTAGTCAAAAACAGTTATTGAAGTAATACCGTGTTCAGCATTATTTTCTCCTTTTTGTATGTTGATTGTGATCAATAAACACCAAGAGAGTCTAGCCTTTTTTTACCATGACAAATACAAGAAGTAGAAGATACCCAGCCATCAAGATCACAGATGCAGACTTCGAAGTCGATATTTGTCACGATCAGACTGAACCCCATAACTCGAGAATTAATGGTAGTATTGTAAAAAAAATATAATTTGTAATCTCCTTGGCAACACCTTTCATTTGCAACCATTCTCAATCCATTCTGAGTATGTTGGTTTTTTGACCATTGGTCAGCCCCTGTGGTCAGTTTGCTCAAGTTAATTTTTGGCAAAGCTCTTAGGATCATTTAATTCCGAATCCGGTTGAGTCATGGGGAGGCCGAGTAGTTTTCGAGTAGTTAGCCAAATAGTTATCATTAAATGAACAAATGTAAAGGTTTAAAACTGAAAGATAATTGCATTATTTATATTATCATGTAACAAAATTATAAACATGATGAAATGATTAAAAAACAAATTAAAATGTATTCAAAATTTATCACAGTTGAACAAAAAATGATCAGAAATAGAACTTAATTTTTTTTTCAAATGAATAAAATGACAAGGAAATATAGATCACCTATGCTATGTCAGGTATCATAAATTTGTCAAAAGCACACAGATTAACTAACTACAATCATAACAGAAATAAAACGAATTGAATACTTATGAAAATTACCAAAACTTGAACTTTTGTAAGGCAAAATTTTGTTTTTTAAAAAGGTACAAACTTTAAAAAGCACTTTTTATAATTTAAATCATGGTAATCATTGTTTGAGAATGTAAATAAAGAAAAAAAAGTTGAAAAAAAGATAATAACAAAAGTGAAAGGATTAAAAGCAATCACTTATTTAAACTCGAGTAGAGTAGTCTTTGGGTAGTGTGGACTGACTACTCGAGAAGAGTAGTTCTCAAAAAATCCTGTGACTACTCGAATATGGTAGAAGTAGCTTAAAAACGGCTTGAGTATTACTCGAGTAGTATACTACTCTACTCGAACACAACACTGTACACACGTATAGTGACTATTGTTTAGATGGATTCCATGTCTCAGTACTCAGTGAAATAGTCCGTGACATGTCAATTAACTGTTGCTGATCTGTGTACGAGTCCTTAGATTGAGTTCTGTGTGCTAGCTTCAAACTATATTAGCTGATTATATTTTTCTGTGATCCCACATTAATCCTCTTATCATCTTTCAACTTGTTTAAACCAATAAAACATCGTATTTTACTGGTAGAGAGTATCCATTTATTTGTTAAAGATTATTCTACCCCTTATTTTTGTTTACATCTTTTTTTCTCAGTTGTCGAAAAAAGTATTGCCAAAAAGAAAAAGAAAACGTAATTATTTCTGTTTTGTTCATGGCAATATGATTCTCGATTAAGTTACAGATGTTTCTACGCCTACATTGATAAGTCAATTTTTAAATATAATTATTGTCGGTGATTTCATCAATACCGTCAGAATGTGTTAAGTTGAAAAGTTCAACCGCCGTGAACTGTGTTCAACGTCAAAGGTTCATTTGATTTCCTTATCACAATATTCTGACAATAAAAGTGTTGCCCGGGTAACGCTAGTCAATTGTAGCAGTTCTTTAATTATCTCTTATGCTGGGTAATTCCCTTGTTTTACCACACGCTAGCTCCGTTTTCTGTAGATTAAATGTCCACCTTGCGACAACCTGTGAAGAATAATGTGTCTCTGATGGATTTTATTCATTGGTATTTTTGTTTTATCTTCATCCCTGTGTATCAATGATTCAATCCAAAACTATGAAATAATGAAGGGGTGTTTTGATTTTTTAGTAATTATGTTGTAGAAAGATGAAACAAATTAAACCAAAAAGGACATTAAAAAATGGAACAATTACCTGTATGTAGAAAGTTAACAATTTTGCTTTTAGATATGATATATAGCCTTCACTCAACAAACTCGATTTCATCTGAAAGATAAGGTATGTATTGTTATCCTATTAAATATATGTCTCGGTGCAAACAATACAAAACAACAAAAAGACAAAACGACAACAAAGGCAATAATCATATGAAATTACATTTAGTTATTAAAAGAATGTATTGATATATGGGGTCATTGAAAGGATGATCTTATCAATATTAACAAAAGCCTCGGGGTAATAAAGCTTCTATATCCATTAGCCACCACCACGTATCCAGGAACATATTAAAAAAATGGACTGGCACCAGGAAGGTCAAATCTTAGCTGGAAAGCACGTGATCTGCTCCACATGGTATTGTCTATGGATTCTATGCCGGTCAAAGGTTAATGGCTTGTGTGTTTCAGTTCCAGTTTGCCTGCACTTTTTGGCGATACAGATCCGACAAGTTCTTTTGAAGAATTCATTTTAAAACCCGTATGAAAAGTTCTGAACAAATGCTCTTAGAGATCTAGGTCACGGCAATTTCTTGAGGTGTTTTCTTCGAGATGTTTCAAAAATCATTGCAGTACTAAATTATTTCTCCGGGTTGAAATTTTTCATACTGAACAAACAATCAATTCTGGTTAATGTGTGCAAAAATCTTCATTTACGATGATTATCTAAGTAATTACATAATGTATGGACCAGTCTCAGAAAAATACATGTCAAAGTTTGACTAGTACCACGTGTGTCCACCTCTAGCCTGTATGACATATTCTGAGCGTCTATCCATTGATTGTTTTAAGTTGGTGATGGTTCTATTGGGTATTCTTAGCCATTCTTCGTCTAAAGCTGCATCGGGTTGTTCAAGATGCATCGATCAAGCTCATTCCAAAGATGCTTTTTGGGATAAGGTCGGGAGATTTGGAGGGCCAGTCTAAAATTTGAATATGATTGTTTTTATTGTTTCATCGAACTTAATGAAATTTTGCCAACACGGTTTTATCTTATTCAACTTTATGAAGATCATAGAAAAATACCAATAACAAAGGACAGTAACTCTAAAATAATAAAATGATATGTTTTCCCCAAAAAGAATTATTGACAGAAAATAATGTACAGCAAAATTATACGAAACAGTTTCTAAGACCCATCTTAGTCGATTGTGTGAAGGTCACTAACAATTTGTTTTACAAAGGACAGTAACTCATTAGTAATAAAATATGTGTTTCATCAAAAGAAAAACCTTTCTGGTGAGGTTTTGCATCAATATTTATCTGGCATTTCTATATTTCTAGCTATATCTACTGAACTGATTATATACAAAACTTTCAATTTAAAAGAGTTTTAGAATATTTACCAAATCCCATCTATAATCCAACATTTAAGTCTCAAAAGATCTCAAAAGTCAATGAAATCGTCAGCTCAAGGGTTATACAACTAAATAGAAAAAAGAGATTGATTGGGAAATAAACTTCAAATCTATTTTATAGTAATTCAAAGGGATGACAAATACCACAAGACACAGTAGCGCTGACATTTAGATAATCCAATTGGATTTACTCTTGGGGATTCGCTAACGTAATATTTCATTGTCTGGAAGGGAAACGTGGTCGAGAATGTAAAAGCCTTCACCGCAAAAAATGAATATTGAATTAACTTTTGTCGTCTTTTTAATAATATATTTTGCAATTTCAATTCTTCACTGTGACTTTTTTCCGCTACAATTGTCTGTATTAATTATTTATCTTTCAATAAATAATAACCACGGTAGAATCACATAGTTTTCGTGCTAAACATAACATTATCCAATGTTTTGAGTATGGCATCAAGCATTTGCCTGTTCAAATAATAACATTCTAATTAACTGTCGAATAAGCAGTTTTATTTAGTTTTTAAATCGTTTGCAGTTTTATATAGATTGCAGGTGATACACTTCAATGATGCCAGCTTATTATTGTGCTTCGTTATTGTTATCCAAAACCTTTGTGATGCAACATTATGGTAATGCAAAACTATTGTGGTGCAACTTCATAGTGCAACAATACACAATGTCAACTTTTTAATTATGCTACAACTTGTTCTTCATTACTGTTGTTTGTGTTATGTCTCTTATAATTCAGTTTTTCTCAAAAACAATAGATACAATTATTTTGTTTTCGACGTGGAAACTGATATATCTACCATTACTCTCTACCCTAATTACTTGATGTATGGTTTATTAGTTAATAACTGCACGTCAGGTATGTACTAAAACGCTTGGTTACAAACACAATTGCAATATCAGGATCTTTCAGCACGAGAAATACACCTGGAATCAGTTTTCAGACTTTAAGACTGTTACGTTCAAGTGTCAACAATTGACAAATTGTGTTTTATCTACATAATATAATTCAAAATTTGTTTATTTATTTATTTGTGTGCGTGTATGCAATGGGGTTACAGTAACAGTTTTGACTCAATCGATTTAAAACGTTCACAAAATGTTGGTAGATATTACCAAATGTATGGTTAAGCTTTTGGTAAAAATCGATCAACTATAAAAAAAAGTTATAAGCTTTTTAGTTTTTGGTGCGTATTTTGCAGAGAAAATATAGAACCAATCTGCAATGAAATTAAATAAGGAAACACTTCATGCACCTTCTTCCTTGCATACATAATATACGCGTCTCAATCTATAAAGACCACACATTTCTATTTCCGTATTAAGAGAAATGTAAACAAAAGCTAAAACGAAAAGTGACTTCTTATACAGGTTGTTTCAAAATATGATTTGAAAAAGGGGATGGTGGCATATTTTCCTATAGTGGAGAAAGAGATAGAGAGAGAGGGGGAGAGAGAGAGAGAGGTCTACAGGGTTGTTAAAAGGTCAGCCAAATTCATGTTTCTTTCTTTTTGTATCCTTTCCGGGTAGGATCGGATACTAAGCCACAAAACATGTGTAGACTACTTTTAGCGATGTTAAGGCAACAATTGATTTGAGATTGTGTAAATTTGGGCAACGCCGGGTAAACCCGCTAGTCTTAAATATAATCGATGTTAACAATATTTGTTTTGGTTGACTAGTACTGACATGGGTGAAACAAAATTGCATTGACAAAGGCTTGTAGGGATATAATAAGCATATAAACTAACGAAAAGGCTAGAAAACTAGAACCACAAATTAAAATTTCCCAAAATGTTTCATCACTATTTTCAACCAACTACCAGATTAGATAGGTGTGATTTGCTTTGACAATTTCTAGGCCAATAAGGTTGCCAAAGAGCATAAAAATGTCGATACATTATTCCGATAAATGAACATTATTTATACCATCTCTAGAACTGATGTCATTGTTATTGACAATACGGAAAAAAATCAAGTATCTATATATGGCACAATTAACTCTGCCAGTACGGTCAATTAACAATTTATTATGCATTTAGCGTCTTGGCTTGTCCAATCTGAATTAAACAAAAGTTTTAGCCTGTCACCAATGTGGAAGTTTTCTTATTATGTCCAAAAGAAAATCACAGATTGCCATCTAATTTGTGGATAACAGAGTCTTAAAGACACAGGATTGTGTCTGGAACACGAGTTAATTATATCATCTTAATGATTTTAAACATACCTTAGAATCAGCCTTATAGATTCTAGCCGATTCATCGACCTCTTGGTTTAAGATTGTCTATGAGATTTAAAACGAGACAAATTTATTTAACCTCCAAACTACAAACAGCGTGATTCCTCCTCACACACATGCTCTGTCATATATATAAATTTGAATGCTATAAGTTAAGCAGATTTCTACATCACAAGATTACTCCTTCATTTGTTTGTGTATTTATGTGTGTGTGTTTATTATTTTGTGTTTATGCATAGGAATAACAACCCTAGGGTTATATTTTTGGTATGCTGATAGTGGACATACCAGGACGGGCAGTTAATCTTTCGATGTTTATTTGTAAATTCTACAATTCTTAATGAATCCTTTTATGTTTGTCTATCCATTGTGGCTCTTTAATGTTGTTTATGGGTTTGTGTTTTTCGTTTATTTGCAAGTTTGAAATATAACTAAATGCGTATTGCTGTTATAGTGTATTGGTGTTGATGTGGAATTCATTGAGCTGTTGGTCGTGTGGAATGATAAGTAGTGGTTTGTCCCTCGATGTTTTAACGGTAATCTGGTACGTGTTCTTTTTTGTTAAAAAAAACCTCATTGTTAATATCTTAAAGATTAGAACTTTTTGTCAAATGAGTTACTGACTCATTTGAACCTCCCCCAATGGAACTGATTTTGTCTATAGAATCTTGATATATCGGTAAGACAAGTCGGATACTTTTATACATGTCGTACATGATTCGAGCAATGGTTCTATGAAGACTATCAGTCAAAACTCTACAAAGCTTATCATCCTATCTTAAGTTAGAAAAATGTAGTGATATTAGACAAATCCAGTAATATAACAATTTGTTTTGAAGTTTTTAAGAGGAAATGCTTGATGTTTATTTTAGATAACTGATATAGAAATTGATACATAATATCATCATTGGCCCTAAGACTAATAATCTCAGCAGTTCAAATGCAACAAAAGAAGTTGTTTTAATTGCCTGTTGATATTTGGTGGTGACACTTGCTCTGACGAAGGTGTAGGATGTAGAGGTAGAAAAAGAAAGAATCTAGTTATAGTCGTAAAAAAAACGTGTTTTGAAAAAAAAAAATTTCACTGTTTTAAAATTTAAGATACTTGGGCATTTTTATGACTAGTACGATGATGGTATGTTACGCCTTGAACCCGGCGATAATAATATATTTCTTTTATTAAATGATTCATAAGATGCCCTAACAGCTGGCGTAAAGGTTTGGGTCAATGTACCCTGCTTTGGCAAGAGTCAGATCGCGCTGAATAAAAGAAGCTACAATTTTTTAAATGCAGATGAAACAAAGACGGATGAACAGTTTTTCTCAACTCATCAGAAAGTCCGTTTACATTGACAATTTTGACTCGGTAAATTGGAAAGGGGGCAGGTGCAAACCAATGATATCTGCAAAACGTCATTATAAACAACAATTAAAAAAAACCCAGCAGCAATTGCAATGGATTTATTGTTACATCAGATCAATGGGGTTATTCAGTTATTCCAAAGGACCTCAAAAACCTGCAGGCGTTCCTCATAATATATTATTCATCATTATTAAGCCTGTAGTTTTATCAGTTTCTCTGATATTACGTGATTACCGTTGTCATTGAATCTGTGAATAACTGTTTCAATTATCTATGTAGTGAATGGTAATTTGGACGAATTAATGGAAATGGCATTAATAATACTTGATGAAATAAATACGATAAGCATTTTTGAGGTAAGCACTTGATATAACCGATAACCTTAACGATATAGTATGATAAATTTTGAACTTTGAAGAACTTAGAATACCTTATCGTTGTTGCAAACTTAAGAGACATCTTGCACTTCTTTCTTGCTGAATATCATTATTTTTTATTTGTTCTTTTGCAAAAATAACTTTTTTGCTTTGCTTTATGTCAACATGTCTTTCTTAACTGATAGTTTCTCATCCTTCTTCCTTTGTCTTTTTTTAGTCATTATCTTATTCCATCATTTTCTTTTGATCTGTAGAATATTAAGTTTTACCAGCAGCTGATGATCTTTTCCATTGCAAGAAGTTTGTTTTATTTATTTCCTAGATACTTTCATTACTTTTGCCATATGATAAATGATACGTTTAGCCAGGATGAAACATCAGGTTAGCTGACTTAACAGATTACTATAAGAAAATGTACATCAAAGGAAAAAAGAAAACTTTATAAAGCATTTCATCCGTTAGCAGTTGTTCATTCGTCACAAATACTATTTTTGAGCATTCCATCAAAGTATTTTGAAACGATTGAGTGAATACACAAGATTTATCCATGTAGCATTGTTAAGTTTATCTATCAACGACGGTAACGACAGCTTCTAAAAAGCATCACTTGATCTAATGCCACATTACTCACTAATGGGTGTCCATATCTGTCATGTTTCATACTCAGATATTATTGGGTCACATATGTGACAGCTTCTGTGCAATTTGGAAGATGGCGGTGTTTGAGTATATCAAAGAACTAAATGACCAGCGTTTCTTGTAAACTGTTTACACTTTTATGACATGGTTCAATGTAATATCATTATGTGCGAACTGTTTTGTTGTCGTGATTTTGGTATTTCAATGAAAAAACTAAGATGAATATATCTTTTTTTTACCATGGTCATCTATGAAAACTGACCCGTATGATTGGAAACAGATTAACGAATTGGTGTTTTAAGATACACGTTCTTGGCCCCACTCAAGACAGACCACTCGTGAATATATCATCTTTTATTGCTAGAAGAATATAAATAATTATGCACAAATAAGAATGCAGAAGAACATACAAAAAATAAATAAAATGTGTTATATTCAAAGGAAAAAAATACACTCTGAACATCTGAACATCTTCAGTGTGTAGTAAGTAGTAAAAAACGGTTACTAAAGCAAACAAAAATATACCGTTTAGAACAAATTTTCCTATTTTGCATGTTGATTAAAAAAACACCAAGAGTGCTTGACCTCATGCTTGCCCCGCCATGATACTCTACCATGCCTACTATTTAATAGTTTTACTGATGTTTTTGGACTAAATCAAAGCCGTATCCAATATTTAAGCAAATACAGACTGGAATTCATGAATAAATAGCTTATCCAATCTTTGGTTGAACAAACATGCCATTCAAAAAATATTATTGTAAGTAACAAGTTATAAGACAAGTTTTTCTTTTTATTCTTATTATATAGTTCTGTGGATATAATACAGCGGAGACAGAACGATGTATTAATCAGGACATAAATCATTAATTGTTTGCCTCGTTCTAATGTAAACGTTGAATGATAATGTCAAATACTGTTATAACTGAACTTACAAAAGCCAAGAATGTCAACATTCTCCAGACTTAATTCTAAAAGGGTAGAGCTTACCTCACTAGTTTTGTCTGTACTTAGTCTATTTAGTCTTTGAAATCAGTCAAGCTAATTAATTATCCTAGGAAAAGTTGCGAGCTTTATCATTTCTGACAAAGACCAAGTATTTGTGGTAGTATTGTCTACTTTTGGCATAATCACCGAATTCCTACCCACATTTTTTAATTTATAAATAAGTCATATAAAATATTAGCCTAGAATAAGTAGAAAAACAGGAGTTGGAAAACGGATACAATCATTAAATCAGCAATTTAGTTTGCGTAGGTTTATTTAGTTAAAGAGGTTCAATCTTTTTTCAGAAGATGATAACTATAAATAGCTGATTTAATGACAAAAAATATATTTAGGATAGCTTCTAAACATAAAAGACGTCAGATCTACGTAAACGGGATTGACACAGGAAATTAGCTCTAGTTTAATAAATCAGAGTATTGGTATTTTTACAATACCTCCGTTATTTTTTTATACTAGACTTTTCGATATGTACTCGAAGACGCTTATCAAACAATCAATCACTCTGTAGTTTTCACATCATACAATCACACATCAACCAACCAACCAACCAATCAACCAACCATCCAAGCAACCAATCGACATTCGAATTAAAACGAATATTTAGCAAATCTTAATTTTTTAGGCTTCTAAGAGCGTATTTCAATCGTAATTGAGTTTGAAAAAAATATATAGCCATGGACTTGACTTTATCACATTGTCAATTAAGTATAGTAATATATAATTGTAATATATAATAGTAATATATAGTACATTTCAACGATAACAATAACTGGTCTCTATAGAGCAAAGAGTTTTCAATTCTAGTACCATTGTATAAGTCAATATGTTTGAAAAATATATATATATATATTTTTCAAACATATTGATCGAAAGGTTATTTCTAACCTTATGAAGGCAATGTGACGTTCAAGAAAAAACTATCT
>JAUUEB010192314.1:0-13919 GCA_032362205.1 Clione limacina
TGTTGGGAGATAGGATCTATTCCATGGTGGTAATTCACAAGTCTGTGAGATGTGTTTAGGAGTAAGGTTCTGGTATTGGCTCTGAAGATCTCTGCTTTTTCTAATAAAGCTAGTTCTTTTCTTAAGTCTCATTTTGGTTGGTTGTCTCGTGCGTTGGTTCATTGGGTGGTCCTCCAGTCTTTTGAACTTTGCTGCCTGAGAAAGTACTTTTTCTTCCCTTCGGTTTGATATTAAGTTCGATAATTTTGAGAAATTCCAAACTTAGGAACTATTTTTTCGAAAGGGTACGTAATGCTGGACATATAACATACCAAACACAATAGAAAATGGTGGGAGAACTTTGTACATTTTCCCCTGAGTAAATTATATGATAATCCATATCTACACAGCGACAAAAAGAACAGGCTATCGTCACGATCTCGTGTAAATACACAGAACAAGATCGTGAACTTAACAAATACTTTAATGAATGGAGAGTTCTAGCTAGGGGTCTTAAAAATTATAAAATCACAAAGTAGTTCAAACATTAATGTATGATTAGCCTTATACGTGTATCAAATATCAGTACAGACAAACAGCAAATAGTAACGTTTTCCTTCTCCGCCCTTCAATATACATTTATGTCCGTGGAGTGGATCTGAGCAATTAATATATAGACTAACAACTTCACGATATTTGCTATGTAAACATTCTATACTGGATATTAATTAACATTTATTTCCACAACTTTTAGAAGATAATGTCAATACGTTACCTTTTATTTGAAATTGTAAAGAATTGCATCCCTTGCCAAAAAAAGATGCTGTGATTATTTAGCGAAACGTATGGAGTTGATATTCTATAAAACGGCTGTTTCATTTATAAGAGAGGTAAAATGATGTTACAACTTAAAACAGTTGCAGAATAGTTTGTTAAAAATAGTTTATATGCTGCCAAATTGCCACCAATAGGTTATTAATTTATTAGGATCGTGAATGTTCTTTGCTTTGAGATTTGCAAGATTTACATGTACCTAGCCTAATTGACTTGTACCCAGCCTAATCTCAAGAAGAGCTTAGATTCATTCATGATAACTCATATAATGAATATCAATATTAGACGGTGATAATGTTCAATAAATTAAGAATGTTTACTTCTAATATTTTTTTGACCTGGATATCATTGATGCTAATGTCGTGAATTCCAGAGTGAAAGCCCTCGCTCGTCACACACTTATTTACTAAACCTTCCGATAGTTTTACAAGCTTTCATCGAGAAAATGACCCACTTTAAATCTCGATGGAAAACGCACTACTTTTAACATTATTAAAGCAATCGTTTTCCAAACAGACCGATGAAATAACAAAGACATGTTAAAGACAAAGAGTTCACAAGATGACATTCTGTATTTATATTGGAAAAATGTTGTCACTGACTCTTACTCATCGATTTTACTTTTCCAAGCTTTTCACCTCACACTGGGATTGTTCTACTTTTATATCCTCGCTCTGTTCACACATTGCAGTGTCTATTTACAGTTTGAATCATTAATTTGATGTAGAGAACCCCCCACTATGATAAATAGAACTTATGTATAGCTATCACCTGTGATACGGTACAAAAATCGATGATCACCATACTATGACAATATACTGCACCAGTCATGAGCAATAGTGCATCACACATTCAATAAGCAATAGAATATCATCACATGATATCTGACTACTCCACCATTATTCCACCATTACTCCACCATTATTCCACCATTGACGCAATAGTTCGTTTTGTTTGGTTTGATAACGTCTTATTTGAATACTTTATGACTTCGGCTTGAGCGCCAACCACATCCGATGCTTTAAGGTTTGAAAGTGGTCAACTGTATTTCTCAATTGCTCCATCATCTAACTTCAATAACAAATAAAGCTGCTTCTGTGACAACTGTTTATCTTATGTAGATATCTGAATGTCATTATACCAGTTTGTTCAGTTTATTAGCCTAGTCTTTGATGATGGTACCTTCCACTGTTTTGACTAGAAATGCCACAGAGGATCAAAACTATGATTTTATTCAAGTTTCTCTAAGTCATCGAAGTGTTATTTTCTTGTTTTTTAAAGATAGATGAATCAGGACGCAACGTCAGGGAACTAGGGGCGATATCAATGGTTCGATTTCGTGCAAGTTATCTCTGAATTCTCAAGGGAGCGTTCGGTCTGACATTAGCATTTTTTGGTTGGTCTACAAAAATAATTCACAAAACTTAGCATACGTTTTTTAATGTCACAAATCTGGCTTAGATGATCATACTTTGAAAATAATTGTCATGAGATATTATTTATAGGGCTTGCAGAAAAATATTCCTAATATCAATATTTGTTCGTTATCGAGAAATTACAGTAACTTTTTGTCATGTATATTTCAACTTTATATATGTAAACAAAAATAGAGAAATCAAATTACCATTTTAACTACAAATTGTTTGATTTTCTGCTTGCTAAGTACAGTGTATCTTAAGAACGTGAGCTAGATTCAAGATTATATCACAGTGTATTATTCTTTTTCGACGTTAATGGGATTGCTTTCATTATACGGCCATCCAATATAAAATCATTCCTGGAATTGTAATTCAAATATCCCCATGAAAACATTCACATAATTTCTTGTCTGTCAATACTCATGAATGTCATAGAAATATTCACTTAACGTTCTTCTGTTAACACTTGAGTATGCAGACATCGTCACACGTTTCAAATTAGAACACAGTTTTTAAGAATGCGTTACATTGGTGAATATTTAAGTAGGTTGGCATATCTTTAACTGATTGTTTTAATCAATACATAATAACGTTGGACATGTGTCCTTGATAAAAACTCCCATGACATAAAATATGTGAAATACATCATAAACAAATACAATTGTCATATATCCTACGAAAAATAGTGCGAACTTTGGCTTATTTGCCAAACTTTTCTATCACTCAATGTTTTTTTTGAAGTACAGTGTATCTTGAAAACGCGAACCAGATTCAAGATTATATCACTGTTTATCATACGTTGCCGACTTTAATGGGTTTGTTTTCGTTATGCAGCCATCCAATACGCAGCATTGCTGGAATGTTAAGCCAAATATCCTTATGAAAACATTCACACAATTTCTTGTCTATCAAAATTCATGAATGACATTCAAATATTGCTTAACGTTTTTCTGTTACCACTTGAGTATTCAGGCATCGTCATACGTTTCAAATTAGAAGGCAGTTCTCAAGAATGTTTTACATCGATGAATATTTAAGTAGGTTGGCATATCTTAAGCTGATTGATTCTTGATACGGAAGACAGTTGTAAATGTGCCCAGGATCCAAAACTCCCGGACATAAAAGTAGTGAAATACATCCTATGTCGGACAGAGCATGGAACAAGATAAAGAAATATTTAAATGTTATGAGATAAAAAACATAATTTCAAACATTTCGCCTTTATGAAGAAGCCTAATGTGCATTGAATAGGATTTTGATTTTAAACAATTAATGTAAATTCTACGATTTGATTTCTTAAAAGATAATTTTGTATTGAAATAATTTTTTTTGATTTATATAGAAACAGACGATTGAACTTAAACATATTAGAATAACCAAGTGTTGTTTATTGATTCAAAAAGTTTTAGATTGCGAAACTCTGTTTTTGCCATTATCATCTAGTTAATATTTCAACACTTATAAAAGACACTCTTGTGTTGGTTACATCTATGATGTTGATAATATATATAGTGACATAGTAACATAGAAATAAACTTTTTAAATCAATCTTATGAAGATCCAATCTCAGAGCTATAATCAAGGCTCGAGTGGCAGTTTGCACCCCAATACAAAATCTCAGTGCCAAAATTATGTTGTCCTGAACACAATGCACAATGTTATTATCGAGGAACTGCCAAAGTAACTCCCCTGTTTCAGCAAACTATACATATCTTAAAAAGTAACAAAGTTGAAGAAAGCAAATTGGTATCAATAGAAAGGGAATTGAGGATTCTTTGTAAAAATATAAAAATAGGGTTATTAGCTCAATTATTTTTTTGGAGCTACTTTATTTGCTGACGTCACAGACATTTTCATGAATTATTCGTGTCACCAGGTTAGAACAAAACAACTCATTTAAGTTTATCGATTACAATTTATTGGACGTATTGATCAATGGTCTGTAAACATTAGAAATACAATGTTAATATTGATGGAGATGGGGTTGACACCTTGTGTAATGTCGTCTAAGAGGAAGGCTACTCCAAACATTGCTTTGTGCAGCTATGTCATTTACACACTTGCGAATTACACTGACAGAAAAAGATTAACACAGATATTGCTTGCTTTCCCGTTATGGAAAAATGGATATGTACCAATTGTTCTCGGTATCTGAAAACGTCAGTACAATATAATTCACATTTCCGATACAGGGCTTTGAAGTGAGGATATTTATTCTGGTCAATAAAGTTAAACTTAAGTGAACTGATGAAAGCTTGAAAGAAGCATTGTTTGCTGTTTGCACGCACTGATGAGTAAGAAGTGAAACAAAAGAGTGGAGGATACTTAAAGAGTAAAAGTTTCTACCAAGAAATTGTATTAATAATGAGGATAAAAACTTTACCATCATCATCTTTACGAGGACGAATACGACGACCGCGACGACTACTGTAACGACGACTACGACGACGACACCACCACTACCAACAACAACAACAACAACATGTTTTTTTTATTTGATGACCAACACGTAAATTCACCACAAAATCAACGAGGACAACAGTAAAGACAACATTGAAAATCTCAAACTTCATTGAGATTTGCTATATTCTGTTTATATGTAAAGTATTTGTTGCGATGAAGATGAATAGTTTCTTTTGCTAGCTAAATAAATGAGTGGATGTTACTTCAGAACCACATGACAAACTGCTGGAGGCGTCAATAAAAATGGAGAGAAATGTATATGTAATAATTGAAAGGTCAAACTAGCCTTCTCAAAGTAAGTCTGGCGGCTTGAAGAAGATGTCATACAGGAAATGGAAGTCGACAAATCAAAGTATTATCTTTATTCCCAGTACCAGGGATGATGTAAACCAATCATCGGCAGCACCAGTAAAGATTAAAAGTCATGAGTATCTCAACACTTCTGACAGGCTATCTTACATCATAATGGTGGTGAGCTGTGTTCATAACACGTATATTCAGAGTATATAAACACTTTTGGAACTCTTACGTTAGAGAAATAAGTCTCGTGAGAGAAACGTATATCTATGTGTGTGCAAAATAAATTGTGTTGATAAGTAAACTAAATTGGAAAATACCCCTTAAACAAACGAGACACATTTCAGGCAATCATGATGCAACTTTTGCCCAGATATTGGAGCAAATGTTTAAAACGTTCAATTCAGATGGTCTTGTTAAAGAATACATTTGATAAAGTATAATAAATTGTGAGGAAAACGCATTCTTGGTTAGGTGCTTTACCATAGGCGGTCATAAATATAGTATCTTTTGAACCTCGCTGAAAATGGTCATGCTGTATTTAGCAACATTTTATCAAACCTAGTTTTTTTTAGGTTCTGAAGAGTGTACTCTTACAAAAGATTCCAGTTAATAGGAAATTGATGTTGTAAATGAGTTCAATCTCATGAAGTGCAGTTATTTGAACTGGCCACGTTCTCCGCTCTATTCCGCAATCTATTATTAGCACATGTATTTTGAGGTTCCTATTTATGGCAGTCACAAAAAAAGTAATTTGATTTGCGCAGGGTACTTATTTTTAAATGATACCCATCTTTAAAGGGAACGCCACTGTGCTTGGCCAAAATCTAGACCATATCCATCATATTTTGGCGTTCACTGCCAACTTCGCCTCTCCTACCTTTACTGCAATTCAGCATTTCAAACTACTTTATTTTTATAGCTATTTTGAGCCCAATATTTCTTTGGTTTCTATAGTGTTGTGAATAACATTGATGCATGTTAACCAATTGATCCTGGTTCGAATCCTGAAAAGAAAATATCTAATTTTTTTCTTATGTTAGTTATAGAGTATAACATTCTATGCAATTTAATGAGGTTTCGCTACTCTAAAATAGTTGTGAAATTAGGGAAGCGTCCCTTGAAGGGCATGAATTTAAGACTTGCGTACATGGCCATGCAAGTGAGTTTGTACTCATGAACAAAGTTGTTTTAACTCATGTTATGATATTTTGCTGGTATTGGTTGTACTTTATTTAGCAACATTTAATGTCATCTAGTATATTTAGGTCAGTCTAACAATTGACGCGTTACAAAGACCTGATGTCTACTGTCTTGCAAGGAAAAACCGAGGCAAAAAGATAAGGGGAAGACCACCTACATCGTACATTGGCAACATCACCGAAGCCAGCAGACTTGGTGTTCACGAGAGGACAATGATCAGCAGCAACATAGATAGATGTCGGACACTTGTGATGTCAGTTGGAGCCTCTACCGACGCTCGCGGTGATGGAGACGAGGTAGGTAACAGGTAACAAGTAAAGTTACCAACAAAATTAATGTTTAAGTGACTCATACACGGGTATTCAGTATTCACAAACCATTTATTACAGTTTTAAATAACTGAGACCAATGAGTGAGAACCCACTTGCATGACTGGGTCAATTCACCATCACATTTTTGTTCGCAAAGTCTTGTGTCTAGGTTTACAAAATTCACTACAAAAAAGTTGAGATTTGGTCATTTGGGGGCGACGAAAAACCTCTCATTCCCCTTAGTAAATTATACAATGATCCATATCTACATAATGACAAATACAACGGGCTATCGTCACGATCTCGTGTAAATACACATAACAAGATCGCGAAGTTAACAAATACTCTGATGAATAGAGAGTTCTATCTAGGGGTCTTAAAAATTATAAAATCACAAAATAGTTCAAACATAAATGTATGATTAGCCTTATACGTGTGTATCAAAGACAAACACAGACAAATAGCAAATAGCAGCATTTTTCTTCTCCGCCCTTCAATATACATTTATGTCCGTTGTTGGATTGGAACAATTAACGAAATAGATATTTGCACGCACTATGGGTAAATAGTGGTCCCGTGTTATTGTACTGTTAATTCGATGAAATAAGTTTGGCATGAAAACTGCAAAATAGGCTGAACCTCTTCATGATATTTGTTATTTAAACATTGTATACTGCATATTAAAGAAGTGGTCTATGATTATATTAATTTTCACCACTTATATTAGATAAGAATGTCAATACGATTACGTTACCTTTGAGTTGGCATTAATTGATTTGCATTCATTCTATTTGACAACAAAATTGATGTATTGTAACGAATTGCATAGCTTGCAAAAAAACGGTTTTATTCAGCGAAACGTATGTAATAGAGGCGTAACCCGATATTGACACTTGATAGAGATTGTTGAACTATTGTCACTTGTTTGCAGTGTTGTGGTCGAGTAGAGCGGTATACTACTCGAGTATCACCCAAGTAGTTTTTTCGCTTCTTCTTCTCTACTCGATAAATTGCAGAATTTTTTGAAAACTACTCTACTTGTGTAGTCTGTCCACACTACTCAAAGACTATTCTACTTGAGTAGTTGGGGAAAAAAATCAACATATTTTGCGTACTATTTCTGATCAATTCCTGGTCAACTTTGATTATTTTTAATAAATTTTATTTTTTACACAATTTGTTCATACATTTTATCATTTTCTTCAACTTTGTTACAAGATAATGTAAATAATGAAGTCATCTTTCAATTTTAAATTTTTGAATTTGTTCATTTAATGATTACTATTTTAGTGACTACTCAAAGACTACCCGAGTAGAGTAGCTACTCTACTCAAGTAGTTACCCTTAGACTTTTTCGAGTAGCTACTCTACTCTACTCTACTCGATTAGTTTAAAATGTCCAACTACTCTACTCTGTTCAAGTATTCCATCGAACTACTCGACCACGACACTGCTTGTTTATACAGTCAATCCTCGCTACAGTGCCAGCTGTCGTACACGTGGACAATTGGTGCAGTATCAAATTTGGTGTAGTAGCGGGATTTTCAATATTTAGCCCATTTGTGAAGTAAAACTAATGATTAATCGTTTTAAAAGTGTCATTTAAGAAAATATCACTTTTATGAAGCCAGATAAGCTTTACTTTAAGGTCCTAGTTAACAAATAACACTATTTGAAACCTTTTAGGATGTTTATAGAACTTTAAGAACTTTAGAATTAGATGTGTTTTTTTTTACTTTAGAAACAAATGAACGCTACAATTTTTACAGGATTATAGTAAGGTTAACTGAAGAGTAAAAAAATAATTTGGTTCTGAAAAAATGTCGTTGAAGTGAATAAGCATTGTTGTGATTGGCGCAGTAGTGAGAGCTTTCCAATAAAAATAAAGAAGGAAAAAATGCGTTTGAAAAACTGGCGTTGTACTGAAATTAACATTTTTGTCATTGGCAATTTCTACATCTTAATTAAAGTAGAGGAGCAAATTATTCATGAGAACAAATTGAATGTTTATCATATCAATATTGTACAGTAATATTTTCAAAATCAATAAATAGTATTTATTTCTGACTCTTTTTACATTAAAAATTAAATGTTCATTATTATTTTCATTCCAGAGTAAGGCCCCTCGCTCTTAAAACACTGATAACATTCCGAAAATTTTGCCGGACTTTTATTATGATTAAGAACAACCTTTAAAAGCCGAACAAACGATTTAAAAATTATAAAAGCAAACGCTTTTTAAATCATATCGATAAAATAACAAATAAATGTTGAAGACTATTGGTCCCAAAGAGTTCACAAGCTCACATTCTGTATATATATTGGAAAACTGTTGTCACTGACTGTCACTAATCGATCTTAATTTTCAATTTCCCTTTCAATTCACCATAATTTTTTGTCCTACTTTTTAACCATCGCTCTTTTCACACATTGTACAATCTCATTACAGTTTGAATTATTTATTTGATGTAGAGAACGTCCTACTATAATCGATGGAACTGATCCTGTACCAAACACGATGATCACAATATATTGCACCACACATTAGAATCCTTTTATTTATGACTTCGGCTTGAATGCAAACCATACCCGATGCATTATGACGTGCAAGTGGTCAGCAGCCTGTCTCAGTTTCTCCATAATTGGAATTCTAACCTCAAAAAATAAGTCAGCTCTTTAAGTAACAACTGTTTATCGAATGCAGAGTTCTGAATAGCATTTAATCTCATCTGTTCAGTTGATGGTTCCTTCCACTGCTTTGACTAGAGATACCTTAAAGGAGCAAGCCTATGATTTTATTCAAGTTTCTTGTGTCGTCGAAGTGTTCTTTTCTTGCGTTCGGTATGGCATTATCATGTTTTAGGTAGGTCTACAAGAATAATTTACAAAACGTAGCATACTTATTTTTTGTTACAAATATGGCTTAATGATAAAAACTGTGAAAGAATTGTCATGAGATATTCTTTTAAGGGCCTGCAAAAAAAAATCCAATCAATTTTCATTTGTTCGTAATCGAGAAATTACAAAGAATAACAGAAAAAAAGTCCTATATGATAAAACTCACTCCATATATGTATACATATATTACCACGAATTGTGTGATTTTCTGCTTATTTAGTACATTGCAATATAAAAACGTGATCTAGATTCAAGATTATATCATTGTTTATCATTCGTTGTCGAATATAATTGGGTTGTTTTCGTCACGCAGCCATCCATATACAAGCATTCATGGAATTTAAATCAAAATATCCCTATGCAAAAATTCACATACATTTTGGTCTGTCAAAATTCACGAATGCCCTAACCATATTTACTTCACTTAAGTATTCGTTGATATTTTTTTGGCACGAAAATGGCTAAACATAGGCTAAATAACCCCGTCTTTTTTTGCTATGTCAAATTTTTTTTACTGCGTATTAGTGAAGTAATATCACATTTAGATGAGCATGTCAATACATTTCCTCTCAGTTTACATTTTTCGAACTTAATTCATTATATTTTACAACAAACACGTGGCTACATTGTAACAAATTGCATCCCTAGCAACAAACACGATGTTGTGCGTGTTTAGTTAACGTATGTAATTGATATTATATTCAACACTTGTTACATGTTATAGAGGCGTAAATTGAACACTTGAAACAGATGCAGAAGACATAATAAACATTAATTTATACGTTACATAATTGCCACCAGTCGGTTTGCAATTTAATAGGACGCAGAATGGCCTTGGGTTTGAGTTTTACAAGATTGCTAAGTTCCCAATATTATCTCAAGTGGAGAAATGCATTCACGAGAACCTATCAAATGTTTATTATTACGATGCAAGATTATACAGAAAAAGCAATGCGGGGGAATGAATGCTTTTAATCTGTATTTTTTCCCGTATTTTTATTGAATGAATCAGAATAATAAGATTTTTACAGCACTTTTAACATGATAAGGTTTTATAAAGAACGATGGAGTGAGTTGGATACATTTTTAAAACAAACTCTACCTTGTCTCTACTATCATTGCATAAAGATTTTTGTCGAAAAGTATTAATATCAACTTATAAACACTCAAAAGTTGTCATTTAGGTCTTAGATAGAAGAATAAAAAAAATATTAATAATATAGCACTTACAGGTATAACTTTAAACATCCGAACCCGGTCAGATTTTCTTGAAAAATATCAAAGATCCAGTTCTTGAACACTGCTGAAAACAACAAGTTAAATAGAAAAGAATTAGACAAATTTACATTAAAAACGGATTTCAATTTGTTTCATATTACTTAATAATACTTACATTTAATCAATACGATTGAAAAAGTAAAAAATTTGGACGCAGGGGAGAAGAAGGAAAATTTGGAAAATAAGGAATTTCATGTCCTGTCCAGTTGTAAAATCTGTTGTCAAGCTGTTAATTTTCCCTAAAATCATACTGAGTGCATACAAAATTATGCCATACCTGTCTAAGAGTCTAAAACAACAAATAGACAGCCATTTTGAGTAACCACAGTGATGTTTATAATGCCAGGTGTTTTTCCTTGAGGTATGACTACAGTAAATAAAAATATGAGTATTTTCTATGTTTTCTCAATAACTTATTTTCCACCCTGATCCTAAAATAGGCCAAAAACAAATAAAATCTCAATAGTTAAGCCCATACAAAAACATGAATCCAGTATGTTTCGTTGAACAGTTCCTACTTGTATTGTTCATTATGACTCTTAATTACATTGTTTGGCGACTTTTTGACATTTTTCCAATCCATATTTTACTGTGCTCATGCCTTAATAGCCATTTTCCTTGTCGTTCCTTTTTAATTCAGGGTGGAATGCCTCGCTCCTTACACACTTATATACAAAGTTTTGCAAGACTTTCATTGAAAAAAGGACCCACCCAATGAAACTGAAGGAGAACGCACACAATTAATTATCATTATAAAAGCCTACGTTTTTTCCAAACAGATCGATGAAATAACAAAGACATGTTAAAGACAAAGAGTTCACAAGCTGACATTCTGTATCTATATTGGAAAACTGTTGTCACTGATTGTCACTTATTGATTTTACTTTTCAGGTCTTTCACCTCACACTGGGATTGTCCTACTTTTTAATCATCGCTCTCTTCACACTTTGCAAAATCTCATTATAACTTGAATCATGTATTAGATGTATAGGAAGTTATGCATTACTATCACTTGTGATACAGTTCCACACAGGATGATCACAATATACTGCACCACTTAAAAATAGTGCATAATACTACGACACAAAACTGCACTACTCATGAATAGTGCACCATACTACGACAGTATAATACATAATAGTGCACCACGCGTCATCCGAAAATAATGTACGCTTCATGAGCGAGATTACACCCAATCTTCGGTCAGGTTTTTGTTTTGTTTATTGTTGTTGTTTTAAAATATTCATCTGACATTTGGTATGGTGATTGTTTGGTTGAAATTAAATTTGAAGTCTCTAGTGTCACAAGACTCTTATACTATTTATAAGTATTTGGTGTGCGTGTGTGGATGTATGTATTTGTATTTATTTTTCCTGTGTTAACCCATTTGTTTTTTCATGTGTTTTTCATGTGTTTTTCAATTTGTTTTTCCTGTTAACTGAATTATTTTTACATATGTAATTATTATTGGCTTATGGCCTAATAAACTGATTGAACTGTTGATCAAAGACAGGTATCAAATTTGGCTAAGAACCATACCAGTGAAGAAAGACTGTATGATATTATGCTGCATAGGAGTTATGGGTACTCCACAATTATTTTATCATTGACAAGGCACTTCGTGGAGGTGGTTTGATGACGTTTCATTTGAATGATTTTTGACTTCGGCTTCAATACCAACGACGTTCAGGTCTTTTCAGGACTACAATTGGTCAACTGCTTCTTTTTCATGTAGAGTTCTTTTTAGCTGATCTAGCTTGTCTTTGATGATGTTTCCTGCAAATTCTATTTAACTGGGAAAACAGCTTTTTTGAGGATACCACACAAGAACAAAATTATGACCTTTCTTTAAGTTTCTCTGTGATACGACTTGTTAATCTCTTGGTTGCTTTTTAGTTAGGTCTACCATTAAAAAGTCACAAAATGTAGCATATGTATTTTATGATACAAATCTGGTCAATATAATCCAAACTTTGAAAAAAAAAAAATTTAGAACAAAATATCTTTTTTAAATGTCTGAAAGAAAATATTCTTATGATTGTAATTCGTTCCTAATCAAGAAATCACACGAACTTTTTTGTCTTGTCTTATACGTAACACAAATAAGTTTTCGGTATGAAACCATATAATATGCAAGCATTGCTGGAACATTAATCCAAATGTCCTTATGGAAACATTCGCATTATTATTTCATGTCTATCAAAATTCATGTATGCTTTAAAAGTATTCGCTTAACGCTCTTCTGCTAACTCATGAGTATGCTGGTATCGTCATGCGTTTTTCAAACGTGGCATGTAGTTATATTTAAGTAGTTTGACATACCTTTAGCTGATTGTTTATCAAAACTAACATGACATAAGATATGTGAAATACATCCTATCATGGAAAGAGCAAAGAAACAAGACAAAGTAACATTATAATGTAATGAGAGAAAAAACATTATTTCAAACATCACGCCTTTATGAAGAAGGCTACGAACAAAATTTCAACGTCAACCAATGAGTGGAAGTTGATCTTTCAAGAGATGATTTTTTATTTGCATGATTTTTTTCTTTAAATAGAAATAAACTACTGCATAAATGAGTGACGCATTTAACTTATAACTTATACTTGTTTTGGTGCCATCTATGATGTCAAATTTTAGACACATTAACATAGAAATAAACGTTTTTTAATCATTCATAAAGCAAGGTCAGAGCTTTATTTGCAGATGTCAAAAACTGCTCACTGAATTATTCATGTCACCATTTTAGACCCAAAGCCTCATTTAAGTTTAACGATTACAATTTATTCTCAAACAATGGACATATTGATCCACGGACTGTAAACATTACAAATACAATATTAATATTGATGGAGATAAGGCTGACACTTTGTGTAATATTTTCTAACAGGAAGGCGTTCTACAAATACTGCTTTTGCCACTATGTCATTTACTCATTAAGAAGTTTCACTGGCAGGGAAATCTAAAAACAGATCTCGCATGATTTCCCAATATTTCGGAAAATTTATTTGTACCGATTGCCTCAGTAGCTCGAAACATCAATACAACACATTTCCGATAAAAGACTTTTGCGATATTATTCAGGGGAAAGCTTGAATGAAGCACTGTTTACTGTTTGCACGCTCTGGCGAGCAAGAAGTATTTGAAACTGTAAAAAAAAAACATCAAAGAAAAGATGGAAAATGTGGAGAATGCTTACAACTAAAAATCCATATTACGAAAACTTTTCAAAAG
>JAUUEB010192425.1:0-13919 GCA_032362205.1 Clione limacina
TCAAAGATAGAAATCTGAAATTTTGCACAGAGGATTAATTAACGTGTCCCTAAAAGCTGGAATTTAATATTTTGAAAGTAAAACAGTTTTGACAGAGTTATGTCCCTTTGTGTCTGGTGATCGGGGTAGTAATCTCTACGAGAACTCATTTTTTCTAGTTAGTATATGTATAGACTGAATGAAAATAACAAGAAACAGACCCCAGTAGAAAACAAAATATTAAAGAAGTAATGAATCTTAATCCACAGTTTATCAACAGAACAAAAACACATTTACTAAATACCTTATTATTTAGGTGTTTAAAAACAATAACGAAGCTTTACAAAATTTCACACATAAAACATGGGAAAGAATAAATTCCCTACAGCGGTATGATAGAATTTACATCTAAAATTTACATGTAAAACTGTAAATAGGCTTTCAACCTAGTGACTTATATTCTTGTTAATCCCATATTATTTTCAAAATCAATGTCCAGGCTACAAAACTGTCTTTTTCTCAACAGGAATATACAAACAAGAAAAAATTGTATGAACAAACTAAGTACCACACCTGACTTGCTAATCTTGCTCTTAATCCTTGTGATTTCTGTGAGCTCTCTATAAACATGTAAGAACCTGTTCCTGCACCGGACGTGTGATCTGTGCTAGGTCCAGTGTTAAAGGATGTTGTTGCTCCATGGCCACGCAACCAATCATCATCATCCGAGCCATCTTTCACATTTTGCCATAGACAAGTGTCTTTTGTGAAAGTGCATTGCTCTGAATAAAGCATAAAAAGGTAATTGAAAGAAACAATTCTAAAAAAACATTCCTGGTTAGCATTGTTAAAGTAGAAGTTTAAATTCCAAATAATTCCAATCAGAAATAAAGGTACCGTAAAGGTTTGTGTACAAAATAAAATAATGTATAATCTTGTTTTGAGACAAAAGATACAAAAGCCATAACCATTATAAGAAGTCTACTTTAAACAACAATTAAAACAAAGAAAGTATGCTAATAAGAAAGTTTCTAAACAGTTTGACATTTATTATTTTTTTATCAGAAAAATGTATTACCAGATACAGATATTAAAAATATCACGAATTCAATGAAGGGAAACTGAAACATTTATAAATTGAAATTAACATTTGTAAAAACAAGTCCTTTCTTATTTTCTTTACAACAGAATTTCAGAAGACTTCTAAAATAATTCAGAAAATTGTCTGTTTAAGACTTTTACTTGTCTTTAAGGAGCAATATCTTTATCATTTCCTTGATTTTTACCATTTAAAAAGTCTGTGTAGTATTGGTAAAGACTTGACAATGGCAGGAAATTATTCTTTGACAAAACATCTAAAAAATATGACATTTAAAATTAGAAAACACTGATGAAAAATATTTGAGTTGCTTACTTGGATCAGGGCAGGCACCTGTACTGACTCGGATATCATCAACTCCTATATCACTCCTAAATCCTGAACCAATTACACCTTCAAATAGAAGCTGGAAACAGAAAAGTAAACATTTAATACATCTCATATTGACGCGTTAAAAAAAAATCATATTGATGCACTTTGTACCATTAAATACCTTATCTGGAATTAAAAAAAGGAAGTTCAATCATATTTCTGTATAATGTACTTTGACCAAAACAATATTTTGGTGGGATGGCAAACATTGTGCAGAGAATGGGATTCGAATTTGGCATGAAATACATTTAAGGGCATTGAATTGTTCTATTCCCAAACTGGATGATTTGTTTACCTGATTCTTGATTTACAACATTATTGAATAACTCAAAGTATATGATCAAATGAAACTGATCAATTAACACTTATCTTTAGTCCATATCTGAGACTGCCATGTTAAATTAAATATTCTTGATTTTAATACAAGTATGCGTCTTAAATTCAACTTTTGTAATAGCTTACATTTTAGCTTTTGCACTAACGTTCTATATTTTGAGTATGAAATTAATTAATTGAAACAAATGCCCTATATCCTTATCTTATTTTTTTTAAATCAAGATATAATAACATCCCACCTGATAGTTTCCTAAAAGATCCAGTGTGACTGATGCCTTCCTCCATGCATTGCCAACATCATATGACATAGTCCACTTTGCAGCACCAAGTTGACCAAAAGTTGCTTCTGGGATTTGATAGACACTAAGTGTTCCAATATCTGAGCCATACATGTGGTAATAGAAAGTCAGGCAGTGTTGATCAGCCTGGCCACTGGTGTACACTGGGCTAAAAAAAAAGATGGATGATTTGATAAAGAGTAAATAGTAAATAGTATGTTTATTAAAACACTTAAAGATGACAAAAACCAGTTTCTTATAACCTTACGATGTGACGAGTAGTATTCAATTTTTGGTCAATAAGACTTTACAATTGTTACCAGGTTTTTATATGAATTCTATTAATTCCTCTATATCAATATACATAATTGTTTGTCAACTAAAATGTGCGAGAGGCAAAATATAAACAGAAATGTGTCTTATTATTTTCAGCAATGCAATCTTCAGTTTTCAATACATTCTACAGTGTACAGAATAACAATCACAACATGTGTAGCTACATGACATCCCATCTTTGCTGGGCAGGAAAGGGGGGTTAATTGATTGTTTGAACACTGTACTATCTGATAATCCTTTTTATTCAGCATAGTTTTCCAAAGCCCCATCTTAAAAATTACATTTGTTTTTTATTTCAACATAAACAACAAGTTAAATATTTGTTTCATTTATGTCACAAAAAAATTCTAATGAAATATCTGAATTAAATTTACCTGATGATACGTGCAGTGTCATTGGGCTTGCGGTTGGATCCTTCTATATAGATATAGTGGCCATACAATGATCCATAAGTATGATCTGAGTACGGTCCTGTCTGAGTAGAGCCTGTAGATCCAGTGTGTAGTAACCATTGGAATTGGGCAGCCTTATCATTTGTATAGCCACATAACTTCTGACTTGGATCTCTGCTTTCAAAGGTGCAACTCACTATACCCGCTAGTAGGAGCAAAATAATGTTTATACAAAGTTAAAGCAAGGCTCCACCTCTTTTTTGAAAAGATCATAAATTATTTATTTTATTACAAAAACATTCACTTAATGTTTCTAAGGTGTTCATGAAAATATATGACTGGCTTAGACAAAGAAAACTGACTGGTTAAAGAAAAACATTTCCTATTAGCATGTTAGTGTGGTTAAATGGTAACATACTCGCTTGTTAAACAGGAGGTCAAGGGAGCAAATTTTAACAAAGGACACTGTTCTTGCGGTAACCAATAATGCTGTTTTTTTTTTTTTTTAATATCACTGTTAAGATTATTTGTGTAGTGAAAATGTAAAATGTTTGTATCATTTTCATATATGTCAATGTATATCATTTATGTAGACTCAGCATTTTAAGGCAATTGTTCCAAAACGCGTTAGCTAATGGAACAAATAATTACTTGTTATAACAATGGAAGACAAAAATTAAAAAAGCTTTACAAGTTGTCCACTATAATTTGTTAGGATAACAAATTTTTATTCTTTCAAAAAAACAAGTCAACCAACAAATACAAATAGGTGATATGTTACCTTCAGGGTTTAACTCAGTACATAAACCAGCTGGCACTGTAATATCATCAATTGCAATATCACCAGCATAACTTTTACCAACTATTCCTTCCAGAACAATCTGATGATACAGAGCATTAAATAGTTTTTGTTTAACAATTGATGTAAATGTCATTAGTAATTGATTAATTATTGTGTTTGCTTTGTTTTTATCATTGACAAAAATATGTCAGTTTATTTTTTTACATATATACAGAATATGTTATTATCACATCATTAGTATCGGCACAAACTGTCATAATAAGTCGATTGTGATAATAACCAAAACTCTGTTTTCAAATTCAAATGCAAATATGAATAAAAACGTTTGAAAACTTGGATTATGGCTCAGAAATAGTATAGCTTTTTTGCTGAACTTATCAGTTTTATCACAAATAGTCTGAGTTGGTCTGACTAGAGAGGCACTAATGTATCAAAACACTCTTTACATAAAATACAAAACAAACTGCCTACCTGATAATTCTGAGTTCTACTAATAGGGATCGATGCACTTAGCCAGGTTTGCGCTATGTCACCCTGCCTGCTGAATATCTGAGTTTTAGTAAGGCCTTCAAGGATATATGCTTTTAGTTGATACACATTCCTTCCATACATCAGGTAATAAAAGCGGAAACAGCGTTGACCAGAGCTGATACTTGGACTAATCAAACGAGTTGTATCATTTTCTTTACGAGGAGATGATGCTTCCATGTAGATATACCAGCCTTTACCTATAATAGAAACAAAATACAAGTCATCATTTCAGTTGTATTGGAATCATCATTTTATAATCTGATACATATTTGAAATTCAATAATGTTGCAACTTTCAAAATTATGAGCACTTAGTTAGATACTTTATAACTTAAAAATATGGACTCAATGTATTACACCAGATCATTGAAGATGGGAAGAAGTCCCACACTGATCCAGGTGGGTGAATAAAACTTATAGGACTCAATGTAATAAAAATTCTCATTAAATAAATAATAGTTTAAATACACATGAAATAGGTAACAGGTTAATTAACATGCTTTAATAAACAGCGTACAATAAAGAAATGCTCTATTACCAGTTCCGAGTGTGTGGTCAATTATGGGACCTGTTTGAGTAGTTCCAGTTGGACCTTGCAGTCGAGCCCAATCAAACTGATCACTGGGATCTTGAGTCCATTGGCAGAAGTTAGACTCAAAGTTGCAGTCATAAGCTGTTGGAACTGAAAAATATCATTTATGAAAATATTTCCATGACATTTTGAGCATTTTATTTTGAAGAGGTTTTGCAGGCGGCATAAAATGATATTCAGTTTAAAAGTGCTATACCAAAAATTGTTATTAAAATTTCTTGTAGGGTAACATGCTGATACATTTGCAAAATTATCAGTGATGAGCAAACCGCCTATGTGATAGATAAGATATAAAGGATAAATGCACTGTTTAACTTAATTATATATTTCTGAACCCAGAATCCGTGATTTTAAGTAAATAAGATGGCAAGCCATTAAAATCTTGACATAATCTCATAAAATAAAGACCCACTTGAGTTTCTGCGTTTTTGTCCCAGAGAAAAACAAACTTGATCATTGGAACATAAATTGGTCATTGTTCAAAATGTGCTTCAATAAGAGTATGTCAAAGATACTGTGTACCCACGGATTCTGTGTGAGTGAGGATATGAGTTATTGTAATGGTTGAATATCATATTTTTTTCTCTTGCATTTCTCTATTTTTCTTACCTGATGTTGATCTGCTAGGGATAGTTGTGGCAGGTGTTGTGCTGGTCAAACTATACTTGGACGGGTCAGCATTGGAGGGAACCACTGAAAGTATACATATTTTGAATTAACATGCGACAAGAACTTGCAAGTACATTTTTTTATAAGCCAAAAGAACACAACAAATATTTAACTCATAAACATTTATCTTATGGAAGAGTCCAGATATTGTAAAAAAATATAACAATAAGCGTTGATTTTTTGAGCATTTAAACAAGGCACTAATAGATCTTGTATTCTATGATGATACTGTACAAATTATTGCATACTGAAAAACAAATTAATGAGGCAAACAAATAGCCCAATAAACAAATTGTTTTTTTCTATAAACATTGTCCCTGTTTAGATTAGGAGAATGCCTTTAATCAGCAGAAAAGATTAACAGATATAAGAATTATTTTTGTTTTTTAACTTTGTTTTTTCAGATTTTTGTCTGTCAAATTCAGAAAGACTAAGATAAACTAAGTAATTCAATCACATTGTTACAAAAAAATAAATCCAAATTTGTTTGATAAAGGACTTACATGCACAATCATCATTAGTAAACATGATATCATCAAGTGCAATGTCTCCAAGGTAACTTGATCCAACACTGGCCTCAATCAGTACCTGAAAATTATAAAAAATTATATAACAAAAATGGGTTGAAGGGCAAAACCCTAAGTGACTGCTGGTTCAACAATATCATGTTATGAAATAACAAATAATTGATTTAACAATATCATGTTATGAAATAACAAATAATTGATTTAACAATATCATGTTATGATATAACAAATAATTGATTTAACAATATCATGTTATGAAATAACAAATAATTGATATAACAATATCATGTTATGATATAACAAATAATTGATGTAACAATATCATGTTATGAAATAACAAATAATTGATTTAACAATATTATGTTATGAAATAACAAATAATTGATTTAACAATATCATGTTATGAAATAACAAATAATTGATTTTTGCATGGAGGTTTCGCTCCTGGTTGTCCTTGGGGTCCATCATAAGAAGAAATATTTACCTTCTCACAACACCTTTTTATTGCTACAAGCTGAAAAGAAATTCTGAAACATGTGAACCTAGATTGTTAATTGTATCTTGAGTGAAAGTTTTGTCACAGTTAACAATCTAGATTCACATGTTTCACAATCTTGAATGTGACAAGAGAAACAGTTTAGAATTAAATATGTTAACTGCTTTATCGTAGAAATATTTGGTAACTATTTTTATGTCTTTAAACACTCATAAGCCCAGACCCAAAGGAAAACATGGTGGCTCGCATCACTCATCCTTTTCTTACATGAAAGGTCCAGTACATCAGCAGAGATGGCAAAAATGCCTCGTGGTCTATTTTGATAGTCTCTCATTCCTGTATCAAAATATAAATACCTGATAAGACTGCATTGAGTTTATCTTAACACGTCCAGGCAGCCACTGTTGTCCTTGGTCTCCTGTAAGCATCCAGAGCATCATTGGAGTAGATCCTGCACTCAGAGGTTTCAACCAAACAGCTAACGTACCAACTCCTGTTCCATACATGTTGTAATGGAAGTGCATACACATGACCTTTGAGGTAAAAGATAATTGTATGGTGTTAGAAAGACCATGAGCTGTCTCTTCAATAACTTATTGTGGTGTATGAATATTAATAATGTAAGAAATTATCAAGAATAATGTATATGAAGATAAGAGAAATAATGAAGGCATATAATAGCAAACAAAAACACAAATAAAGGGACAATAAATAGAGAAAAAGAAAGGGTCAATTGAAGAGCCCCTCTAAGTATTTTCTAGAAAACAGATATTTAATTGCAATTTATGAAGCACATGCTGTATGCACCTTATTAGTCTGCTATACCCAAATTGAAGGAACTAAGACCATTAAGAGTTTCATGATTTATGAAGAAGGCAGGATAAAAAAAGTGTACATAACATTTGTATTCACATTAATTAATTCTATCTTATGATTGCATTCAAATTTTCTATTTATCAAATTTGTCATTAGAAATACCTGTCCAGCTGTGAATGGTTCTGACAAGAGATCTGCTCTATCTCCCTGGTTTTGTGGTCTGCTGGCTTGTATGAACAAATAGTGCCCTGAAAAGTAAATGGAATTATATAATCTAACTTAAAATTATAAATAAAAATAAACTGATAATAAAAACTGTGGTTCAATGAAAGAGAACTTCTGAACCTGTACAATTATCAAAGTCAGAGAGATTTTAAAGCCACTCAAGTTTTAGGAATATATTAACTATTCAGATCTTAATGTCTTGATGTGCAGTCTCTCCTGAAAAGACAGGATTTTTCTGCAACATTATTGAGGAGCCAGATTGGTGTTAAACCAATCACAAATATGCTGCAACAAAGACAACTGATGTGGTTCGGCCACTAGAGAGAAGGTCTGAAGATTTCTGTCTGAGCAAAGTCTAGGAACTGCTGCACAAGGTCAACCTCTTAAAACATGAAACCAGTTAGTTTATCTATAAGGATCTGCAGGTTAAAGGTCTTCATCGAGGGTTTGTCTTAGATAGATATTGTAAGAGATCTGTGATTATACTGCCAAGTCTAACCTGTGCTGGAAGACTTTCATTTACTTACTCTTTAAAAACCAAGCCAGATCATTTCAAAGATCTTTTAATTTAATTGGTTAGTCATCCTTTAAGAAATGTGGTGTAATAAACTTTTGTAAAATGTACTCTCAACAAACTATTTACCTAAGGTATTGCCTAAAGTATTATCTGTGGCGGGTCCTGTTCCTGAAGATTGAGTTGCCTTTTGTGCTCTGAGCCAATCAAAGTCATCCATTTTCTGGTCACTACCAACATTTTTCCAGGTGCAATAGCCTGTCTCAAAGTCGCAAGCTCCTGCAATATAAGAACATAACATGTTAAATACTTAGAACATTCCTGTTTTCAACATTTCCTAATCAATCTTTCTTTCAACTCATTACCATGTCAAAGAGCCTTATTAAGAGTTGCAGCAATGCCAAAATATCACCTTTTTCAGATAAAGTTGAATTGAATTGCCTTGTCATTTGATTGTTGAGTTAGCCTTATTCTAAGTGAAATACTGAGATATTTCAGAAATTATTTAATGTTTTTATGTGAGATGTAAGCACAAGCACATATCATTATATTTAATTAAGATCAAGATTAAGATCAAATTATTTTCTATTTACCTCTTGTGTCACAAGGACCTGTACCAAAAGAGATATCATCAATAGCAATGTCACTACGATATCCAGAACCAACAATGCCTTCAAATTCTATTTGATATGAAGCACCCTGAGTAGATGGCATTGTTATCTCAGCTCTGACCCACATGTTGCCTTGGTCACCACTCCTCTTCCAAAGGAATGAACGTCCCTAAAATGAGGAAGAAGTTTACATTAATATGATTCCAAACATTCAACTGGCACATGTTTTTGTTGTTCATGATTGATGTGAATGATAGTTTGTTCTTTGCCATATCTAAAGCAAAGTTTTAGCTGTCCATTATTCAAGCCTTCTGTGATTACAAAGACATAATCAAGACATATATTCATAAAAATCAATGTGCATCAATTTTATGTTTAGAGATTAATGCAGAGCTGCCAAGTTGGTAAAGTGGAAATGAGGGACAGGATTCATAAAAATGCGGGACAATGTGCAGAAAATGCGGGACAATTTTCATAAAAAGGAAAAAAAGCGATATTTGTACTGAAATAGCTTGGTCAAATATCAACCGATTTTGATAAATTTGGTCTCAAATAAGCAATAGTGTCATAAATATATCGGAAAACGATCGATTGCCATCTTAAAACTCACAGAATTGTACACAGCGATCCTAGATGTGGACACGAAAAATGTCAGGACACAACCAAGGTTCGTTCAGTTGATCCGAGAATGCATATTTCCCGTGAATTTTTAAAGAATGTGTTCACATTTGTGTGCATTTTCCGCTTTCAGGGTTTTTCACAAATTTGTTGTTTTGCGGGACATGAAGTTTTGTGGGCGTGACGGCGGGACACAACTCTCAAATGCGGGACTGTCCCGCAAATGCGGGACACTTGGCAGCTCTGTTAATGCATAAAAGATCAATGGGGTGGTTTGGTAAAGAAAAAAGGTTGATGTGTAGAGTTCTTTAACAATGTTTCTACTTTGAAAAGAATTTGAGCTGTTTTACCCTACTACAATTTTTTTTGTCAGAAGCTTTGATGCTAATATATTGAAATTTGGAATTTAAGTCTTTAAATAAATATTAGATAACTTGATATTTCAAACATGCAACATTAAGTCAAACCATCATATTGATATAACCTTTTATGAAATCAAGAAATATAATAAAAATCAAATTCAAAATACTTCAACAAAAATTGAAAAATTTTGAAATTAAAATCCTTACATTAAAGAGTTGATAGACATGCAGTTCTCCCATCTGTGATCCATACATGTGATAAAAAAAGCGTAGACAAGTGGCTGTGTTAGCAGATATTGTAGGACTAATCAAGCTTGCTCTGTTACCTGATGGTTTACTGGAAGCTTCAATATACAAGTAGTGTCCTGTGCAACATAAAAACAAATTTTAAAAATACAGCTCATGACATGAGTATTTCAAATTAAAAGAATTAAACTTTACCTTAGGCTTAAATTGTATAAAAATCAGTTGAAAAAAGGCAGGAAGGGATTATCCCATTTCAGTAAGCGTTTCATGTCTTAAGTAATTGTTCAAACTCAATTTCATTCAAATCTTCTGGTGAGGTCCACAGTGGAACATTGGTGAGGTACTGCCTCAGAAGCAGATAGCTTGGGGTTTGAATCTGGGTTGCGTCATACCTATGAGCTTTTATATTTTGTAAACTGGCAGAGGTCCCATCTGAAGCCTTTCATTAAGGAATTTGTGCTAAGAATAGTGTCAGTATGTTGACTGATTAAGATATACAGTTACATCCTATGAATGAAAGCACATATAAATGTTTAAGAAGAACTGTTGTTGATATAATATGTCTTTATTACACAATGAACTTTTGTATCCCAAATGAAACTGATAATTTGAAAAACTTCACTATTTGTCTTGTTTGTCTTTGATCCCTGTCATTGAGCGTTAGTCCTTATTGACTAATATCACTAACAAGTTGACAATTAATATCTGTGTAGATAACAGTGCTGCCATAATTTATCCATTGTTTCAACATTTTCTAATGATTGTGAGTGTTTGAAGAAACTGATTTCATAATCTCCCTAAAATATTATTACAACACAATATGAGGAATTCAATTTGCAAAAATGAGTTCTGTCAAAACACAATTTTTTTTAAATGTTCTGAACGTTGATATCTTCACCCTTTAAAAACCAATAAAAATCCATAATTTTTGCACAATGAAATTTAAATGTGCAAATTTGTAAAGGTTTTCAGACCTGCATGAACAAATGGTACATTAAATTGATGCCAGTACTTTATAAGTGCATAGAAAATGAAGGTGTAGCACTACATAAACATAACACTCAGTTATAGTATTGGACTGACCAGACTTAGCACCAAGTCCTTAATGCCAGAAGCAGACATCTTCATCTCCTTTATGGAATGCATTATTTTTCTTTTTATTTCAACATTATGCTTAACCAAAAAACCTCTTGCATTAATATCTTCCAAGTCCACATACTCAAATATTCTGAGTGAATGATATATGGTAAAAAAAAGAAAAAGAAATAAGAACGATGAAAATAAATAAGTACCTTGCTTTGTGTCATAGGTATGATCTTGTGTGGGTCCAGTGTTGAGACTTCCAGTTCCTCCAGTGACAAGTGTCCAGTTAAAATTGTCATTGGTACTGTCAGTAAAGCCACAATTGTTTGCTTCCTCAAAGTCACAGTCTTTGTTAACAGAGACTGGAAAAATGTAAACTTAACGTTAAAACATTTGTGCAAAGTACATTTGATATGTATTTTAGGGTAAGACAAAAGGAAAATATTGCTATCTAATTGATACAAGTGAATATAAATGTTTATTTTCTTTACTTCAGGTGTAAAACAAATGTTTGCATCGCTTTCCTTGACAAATCA
Organism: Clione limacina; assembly: GCA_032362205.1. Taxonomy (NCBI): domain Eukaryota; kingdom Metazoa; phylum Mollusca; class Gastropoda; order Pteropoda; family Clionidae; genus Clione; species Clione limacina. The sequence goes on from JAUUEB010192425.1 coordinate 11,420, forward strand.
ATGTTGCAATTGTTATTTATCTTTATTCATTAACAATTCATGCTATAACTTAAGTTATTATGTTTTTTCTGTCCCTCCTGATGTATTTAAACTTCATGTTTTTCAGGTTTGTTCATTTTCCCTGAAAATCTTTGAGCCAACGTAATATAAATAATACCCCTAAAACAAAAATATATCAAGAGTCATCAATACTTTAAATAATTAAGGCATCTTGTTCACATAGTATAGTTCTTAACTTTAACAATTAATAATCACTAAGAATTGTGGCAAAGCAATTAAAAAACTATATAATAGTAACTGCCTTATCTAGTTAACAACTAATAATTGGTTATTTAGCATCACCTTTAAACAATTCTCCATAAAACTGTCATATATGTTCTTTTTATATTTACTTAATCATTTTTCTAAATAAAGAAAATTGTTTAATTTCCTTCATCATTTTAAAAATTGAAATAATTGTATTATTTGTTAAAAATCTTCTTACAGTCAGCTCCTTTACATGGTAATGGAGAGAATCTGATGTCATCAATGTCTGTTGACCCGGCATAGAAGGATCCTCTCAGTCCAACGATTTCAAACTGAAAATATGGGGAAGATATATGTAAAATATGGTTTCTGTGATAAAAACTAAGTGATCACAAAGTTGCAAAAGCTTACACTGACTATGTTTCTGAGCATTAGTGGGGGAATGGAATATGTGTGGGGGAGAGGAACATGTGTGGGGGAATGGAAGATGTGTGGGGGAGAGGAACATGTGTAGGGAAAGGAACACCATGTGTGGGGGAGGGGGACACCATGTGTGGGGGAATGGAACATGTGTGGGGGAGAGGAACACTTTATTTCTTTCATATAACTTCTTGAATCACATTTTGTTCATTATAGAGCATTACATAGATAATAAATTCAGTATTTTTTAAAGTGAAATTACCGCTTAGAAAGTATGCTGCTGAGTTTGTTCGAGAAAGCCTGATTTTGTTAATTCGATAAAAAAGACTCTAGCAAAAGAAGTATGTCACGAGTAATGATATGAGATCTATAAAGTGTATGACTCAGCTCATCAGTTGGCTTGAGACAATATTCAAATATCATGATCACATTAGACCAAAATAGAATAAATTGCACTTTCTACAGTTCCTTAGCCTTAGTGAATGGCTTTGTTTTTACTTTCATAGAACTGAAGTCTCCCCATAGGCAGCAAAAGTCAACTTTTAGACATGACTTCATTGGGCTTGCATTGTGGTATACTTGCCTGATGCTATATTGTTTCAACTGTCACTCTAGCAATAAAAATAATAAAGTACCATCTGCAGCTGGATAGTGGCCTCCTTCTGGGTGAAGGAACGCACCAAAATGCTAAAACAAGAGTATGTGAAGTGGCTAACACAAGATCAGTCCTCTTGTTTTGCCTATAAATATGTCACCTATTATGAGTGTTATGGTAAAGAATAGAACGTAACAAGTCCAACAACAATACCTTATAATCTGTTGCGCTTTTAACATTGACTTGTGCGTAATTCCAGTCAATGCCTTGGGTACCAATTCTCTGCCACTCAAGTTTCTTATTGAGTGTGCCAAACAATGTATACACTTGTAATCCATCTACTGATGAGCCATATAGTCTGTACCAGAATGAAAGACAATTGCCACCTTGACCTTGTGTAAGAATAGGGGATAATAACCCAGTTGTGTCGTTGGCATGATGAATCAACGTATTTGGTAGATGAAGAACATGACCTTGACCTGGAAAGAATTTCATAGAGTTGAAAGTTTATAAATTATTTTCTTTTAAATGAATTAATTCATTCAAAATCCTGCTTTAAAAAGCAGATTTGAGAGGATTAAAATGGTTTTAATGTGAAGAGTATGTGAGGATCAGCTAATGTACAAACAAACAAGATTTAAAACAGAAAGTACTGAAATAAGGAAACACTTTATTTTTGTTGTTTTGACATCTTGTGGTTGCTCTTCTACCCAAATATTTTACAAAATATTTAACTTACAGTGATTCTGAGCTTTTAACCCAAACAAAAGTAAGTGTGATGTTAAAGTTTGAGTCAATCAATTTTTTAGGGACTCATTTGTGTAAGATTTGTATGGATTAGTTAAGATGAAAAAAATGATGGCTACAAAATATAAAATAATGAAAACAATAAATTAACACCTTTCAAAATAAGTTGATGCATGACTTACTATTTGCCATTGTGTGGTCTGTAGATGGCACAGTGACATCTTGTTTTAGTGTAGCTACTTGGTTAACTACCCAGTCAAACTGATCATCAGAAGCTTGTAACCACTTACAGAGATTGCCAGATTCAAAGTCACAGTCATATTGAGATGGTACTGAAATAGAACAATAAGACCAATGCAACAAAAAGTGCAGTCTTTTTATTTTTAAAGCCACGCCTTTCAATTTCTTTCTAAGCCTTTCTATCAGTCACGCCTTCTGTCGCTAAAAAAATGCTTCACTGCTTCACATAAGTTCAAAATAAGTACATACTGA
>JAUUEB010192536.1:0-13917 GCA_032362205.1 Clione limacina
TGTGTGTGTGTGTGTGTGTGTGTGTTCGTGTGTGTGTGTGTGTGTGTGTTCGTGTGTGAAAAAAACCTCAAAAAATATACAACTCATTGCCGTAAAATCTTGTACGATGTTGTAAATCAATTTTTTAACAACTGACATAGTAAGGGAATTTGAAGTATTTATCAAAGAATGATAGAGAAATACTCAATGTCTTACACTGTACGATGGTTCTTCTTTCGCGTTCAAAACGCGTTCAACACTGATGCAAACATTTAATGAACACGTCCATCCTTACTTTCGCACAGTTAAGAAGGAACCCCTTGTACTGTGTTCATTTTTTATACATACTTTGATAAAGTTATATTTAAGTCATGCTGGCATGGTACAATATGGAAATGTTTTATTTTACATGGTGTCGAGTTTGTCCTCTGTCTGAGTACTCATGTTTCTAGTTTCGTGTACTTTTTGGATTAATTTGTATTTATTCTTATTTCAAAATGTTAGTATTAATGCGTTTGTGTTTGAATTTGATTTTTTAATTCAAAGTTGCTGATTTTCAATGCAGCTATTCTCAATTTTTGATATAAGTTTACGTGCTTCTATTATAATAGTTCGAATTTTTAATTTTTTTGGGTAAATATTTCATTCTTTGTAAAAAAAATACTGACTTTTTTCAATATAGCATAAAAAACCTTTGAATATTGAATCAGACGGGCTGGCAAAATGTAATAATCAACTATACACCTGGATGTATTGGTAGATAGGTTGGTCGTTTGATGGATTGACCAATTTATTGATGGATGGTAAAATGTCATCACAATCTAAATTTTGCTGTTATCACGATGAATTAAGATTACGAATGACCTAGTTTAAAGACATTATGGAGCGTGATCTCGTTATTTGTCTTGTAAAGTTTCACAAATCTTGTTTGCTTTTCATTTTATAAAAGAATCCCGTTAGTACAAGATATTGACTATAAATGTTTCACAAACAAGAATAAAAAACCATCAGCTCATCATAAAAAGTTGAGAACAGGACAGCTATGACCGCGATGACAAAAAGATAGCCTCCTGATATGTTATTGCAAGATTTCATCACAGATATCACTCATTCAATCTTCTCTATTACGCTACCCCATAACCTCAATAATATCCTATAATAGCCATGAACAAGTCCCATTGAGGCCTGTCGACCAGTGGCTATTGAAATTTCTGACAAGGATGACCTTAGAGGGCGCAAGATGACGAGACAGTATTAATACTCTAAGGGAAGCTCAGATGGCCAAAACATAATGTCAACAACGTGCAGTCAGAGGCCGATGTGGTCGGTGCTTTATGATGCTGCTGCCCTGACAAGACAAGTAGCATCTCTTCAAGGGTAATCTCTATGCCACAAAGACTTACTTGTAGGACATATCTCAGGTACTCTGTCCCACATCACGTCTCGTCTAATGCAGACAAATACAAGCATGGGATAGGTCATTGTTAAGGTCATTGTTATAGGTCATTGTTATAAGTCATTGTTAAGGTCATTGTTTAGGTCATTGTTATTAGTCATTGTTAAGGTAATTGTTTATGACATTGTTATTAGTTATTGTTAAAGATGTTTTTTCTTGGCTCTGAGAAGGACAAAATAATCGCCGGTCAAGTGTATGTTTAGGGGTGTGAAACTCGTTTTGCAGCTACCTAGGATGTAACTATAGCTGACGTGTTGACGACTGACATAATACCTGGTGTCATATAAAACTTCTCTGTCCACTTCAAGTCAGTTATAAGGATAATGATACGAACAAATACTGACGATCAGGTTTATTTCTCTTATGAAATAGAATTCTATGATTGTTATTTAGAATTTAACCGCGGGGGCAGGTGTTGTTGTACGGGATTTTAACTTGCTCATCGAAATTTTACGTATTTTACCGTTTTAAATGTACTAAGAATCCTATAAAATATAGAAGTATGATTTAAGATTTCTTTCTGAACTTCTCTACTTCTTCCTTTGTCTAACTATCTCAGTAACATCAGAAAATATTCTTATTTTGTCAATTTTTTCGATTTTTTGTCTTAGTACGAATAAGAACGCTAGATGATGAAAGTAGTCTTGATAGAAAAACATATTCTAATAATTATGCAAATTGAGAAATTATTGCAATAAAGCTATATCTAAATGAAAGTCAACAAAATAATTGCTATGATGTCAGATAAGTCCAAAACGTTGCATTTTAATAACACAGAATCAATGCCCTGTGTCCTTATGTTGACCTATTTACTAACCGACCAAGACAATTTATTAGATTACAACGACGACGTAAGCTGCATCGAAAAACAAGAGTTATGTCTAAAGATAATGAGCAAAAATGGATCTAAATAAAGTTAAATGCTTTGTTATAAATACATTATCAAGGCAAGTAATTATGAAGCTACTATCAGTCAAAGAAAGTAAAATGCATGCTTAATTTCAGAACAAATTATCATATTCTTTTACCTGGTTTTCTCAGTCCTCTCGTTGACACAAGAAAACAATTCCTAATAAAGGTCATGGTTTTCACAAAACTATTAAAATTGGTTGTTATAATTTCGTTTAAATGCAAGTTTTTATCTATTCTTTAAAAACCTTTTTCTTCAAATGGTATACGATTCGTCACACACAAAAGTGTAATTTTCTAGTTCAGCTACATTGAGAAACCATAGAAATTCTGAAAGGATTGATTTGTTCGCCGGGTAAAACCCACCAAATGGCGTAGCCATGATTTTAAAATGGGGGTAAAATCTTGGTTTGTGTCAAATCAATGTTCGCAAAGTGGTCGAATTTTTTAAAATGATCTATATATTGTTCAAATGTAGCGCATTTTATCTCAAAAGGTGGACACGCCATAAGCTCCTGGCTACGCACCTGATCGGAGGTAGTAGCAATGATATAAATACGACTCACTATATATCATTGAGTCATTTTGTTCATATTTGAGCGTTTAAAAATTCGTTGGTTTTATCCAGCCGATTAAAACTATTGATTGTGGGTGTCACCTGTCTGTTGTCTATAGCGTAATAATTAATTGAACCTACTCTTACCCAAATTACTTTTAAACATTTAAGTTATATTGCTAGCTATAGAATCATATCGAATAAGTGTTCGATTTGAAGTACTGACGCTACACACTTCAGTCCATTTTTATATTAGAGAATTTCTCCCACACTTTTTACAATGAAGCGTTTTCTGTCTTAGTATTGGGTTTAGTTTTATGTTGTTTGTTGGTGTAAGTAATCCTCAAAAAATGCCATGAATACATATTTATATTCAGTAAAGTTATAGAAACACCAGTCAATAAGTTATTAATCTAATATCAATGGAGTATTTTTCTTGACCTAATACCCTTCCCTTCCATTGACACCCAACTTGAAAATGATATCAGACGACAATCGGTGTACGTGGCAACACATAACTGACGTCACACTTATGAATGCCACAACAAAGGGAGATGATCTTTGAGTATTTTACTTTGATCGTCACATGATGACTCCAGATGAAGGTCACGTGGATAGTACCACAATGTTAGACCCGTGCTACACGAGCAGAAAATGGTACAAATAACCCGTTTGTTCCTTTAAACAATTCTAGAATGTTTATTTTGAAAAGTGTAAAGAAACAAAAACTATGTTAAAAAACAATTCCCAATAACTATCGTTGCAGTAAATCAAAATGATGACTAGCTCTGGATTGAGGAAATGGCTTTATGTGGGAGCATACAGCTGAAGAGGATTTTCTTTGTTATCTAAAAGATATCATATTTATCCCTGTCAGTCAGGTTTTTGTTGGTTATTGTTGTTTTCGGTCGCCGTTTCAAGGTTTAGTGCTCACAATATTGAACTATATTGGAAAATACGTTGATGAATAGTAATTCATTGACTTACAAATAAACGCACTAAGTGTGTATTGTTAAGCATGTAAGCTATTAGCTAACCCGGTTATATTAGCAAAGGAATTTCCCGTAGTGTTACTTTTTGGCTTATCCGACTTAAAAAATGTAAAGCACCGTACTTGCTCAAATTACGGTTCCGCTGAGAGCAAAAATATCAAAAATGCCTAATTGCCGTTACTTTCTATGGTAAGAAGGTGAAAATAATTCCGCCAGTAAATAGACACTTAACTAGCACTTTCGGTTTTAAAGATAAGCGTATTCATTCTCCAAATTCGTTGGTTCGATTCTTCTTGTTTTCCCGTAAGTTTAAATTTTATAACATTTGCAATAAGGGGATCGTAGCTACCCAATCGATAAATTAAGGCTGCGTAGCGACATTTTAAATTATGTATTCTCAAGTCTAGAATTTAACAACTTTTGAATATAGATGTTCATATGTTGATCTTATTTTCTATCATTGTTTCTCGTACCATTGTTTCTGGTATAAATATATTTTGAACAGATGATTTATTCTTTTGGTGTAAAAAATCCTTATTACATTATCAACAAAATAAATATACAAATTATTAGATACGAGATACATTGGCTAAGTTGGCGGTCGTTTATATATTTTCTCTCACACTTATAACAACAAATAAACAAACAAACAAACAAAAATAGTTTAAAAACACGTTTAAAGCCCAAAAAGCGTCATTTTATAATTTCATAGCTAAGATTAAATCAAGTGCGCATTACATAAGTACGAAGTGTCCATTACCTTGTATACTCAAAACGGACACATACACAATTTAAAATGGTAAAACAGCCTGAGGGCATGGCTTCTTTTCAGAAGTATAGAACTGAAGTCCTCTTCGTGGGCAGAGGTAAATTGTTGGATATGGCTCTGTTGGACCTGTATTGCGGTATACTTGTCTGATGTCATATGATGCCAACTATAACTCTCGCAGTATAAATATCAGAATACCTTCTAAAGTCGGATAGCTGCCGCCCTCTGGGTGAAGTGGACGCACCAAAATGTTCAAACATGAGATTGTAAAGCAGTGGCTAACGCACAATCCATCCTGTTGAAAGCAGGCGAATGATACAAACAAGCAAACAAATTGTGAATCATATTTTTTGACGTTACGGTTAAGACAAACAAATGTCAAACAAAACAAAAACAAGTACATATTTAACTTATATTAGTGACAAAATGTTTGTGGCAACCATGGCACAGTGTGTATATAGTGGTATAAAATAGCGGTAGAGTAGGCAAAGAACTAACAATTAATTTTAACATATTTTTTTATTTTTATAAAATGTCAATTTTCGAGTAAGGATTTTCACATCTATATAGACAGACAAACGTATACAAAATAGCAGATTTATTAGACAATTTATAATTATCCCTCCTCCTCAGTACCGTTAGCTAAAGTCAGGACCTCGACCAATCTCGAACAATCTCAAACAACTTGAGATGGAACAATGAATTCAGATCAAATGAGAGCTCACCAGCAAGGCTCAGCATATCAATGACGTCACGATGAGGGCATTTAAACAAACGCTCACGCAATCAAAGCTAATCAAAAAGTTATTTTGGGTCATTTTGAGCGGCTAAGTTTTCTTTGGTGTGGCTGAAAATCCAATGGACCGACAGACGGGCTGGGCATATAACGATCATAGATGGCCATCATGGCAACTCCCATGTGACAAATTGACGACTCAGATACCCGCAGGAAAATTAAAGACTGACCTCTTTTGTCAATATTTTTTTCTTGTCTTTAATTTAAGACAAGAAAATGGAAACAATTATGGTGGTCAATGTCACGCATAACTTGTTGGAACCTTACAGTGAATAAAGTTGTATGTCAAAAACCCAACTTTTCAGGAGAAGCAAAAAACTGTCTAACTTTTTTTACATTCCACTTGGAGTTAAGCAGTTTTCGGAAGTCTATTTTCTTTTTAACTGTCGTTTAGCAGGTAATAAAAAAAAACTGCTAATGTCTTCCCATTTCGAGAAATATTGAGAAATACGACATACAACATTATTGATCCAATGTGAAATGTCATTGAATATTGTTGTAAGTGACGACATACAACATTATTACGGCCATTTTGAGTTGATTTGGTTGAAAAAATGTGAATCATTAAAGTTGTATGTCAACATACAACCTTCCTTACTCAAGTAGCTTTGTTGTATGTCAACATTATTCTCGGAGGATTTTTTAAAAACATCTTTATTACGATATGAATTCAGTCATTATTAAGTTACTATTATACGTAGAGATGTGAAACCCAGACCATTTGATGCGTCTTGTTTCAGTGTTTAACATATCTTTCAAACGAATAAAGTTGTAAGTTGACTTACAACTTTATTCCATGTAGGTGACGAACTATGACCTTGACATCTCATTTTATTGTAAAGTGTAACCGATGCAGCATGGAAAATTACTATACTATAAACTATAAATCTTACAGGGTCTGACTCTTTAAAATCAATTTTTGCGTCTTGTTTGTTTGGATTGATTTACTTATAAAATACTTTTCTTTTAATGATATTGTTGAACTCAAAATTGTATTCCATCAAGTTCACAGATTGATTAACTCAATATTTACATTTATTTTGAAAGTCAACAATATTTTCTTTATCCTTTATCCAGGTTGCAATTTGAAGATATTTAACAATCAGGAGTTTGCTGCTCTGTTAGCGCAGTCAGTGAATCAAGGTTTTGAGTCTGTATATCAGCTAACGCGGATGTGCACCATTAGAATGAGTTTTGTCAAAGGATGGGGAGCTGAATACAGGTACAAATTACTCTGAATAAGTTTCAACTTGTTTTAACAGGTCCAGTGCTTCCAGATTTTCATCTTGAATGTTGAAATAATTCCTTTTTCATGTTCTTATAAGGACTCCTGATTATTATTGTGAATTTTGATAATTGCATTATGAAGATGAGAGATCTCCGTAAACTTGGGAGCATTTTCATAGACCTTGAGAGCAGGAACTGTGCTCTTAGCTTAACGTTTACAAAATCACAGTCTGTCAATTACCAACAAATGTTAAATCATTGATCCCATTGGCCTCAAAACCGTTTGATCACAAAACCCTTTGATCAATGCCGCACTCAAGTGGCAGTTATTTGTTTAAAATTGATGCAAGGTGATCTCTACTCAGTTTGTTTTGATAAGATAAGACCTTTGTTGAACTTCCACCTGTCATTTCCTCCCTTATGTTTTGCCCTCTGCTAGGTGTATTGCTCTGAAGTCATAGAATTGTTTTTAACATGATATAATAATTCAAAAAACTAATTGTTCAGAAATATAGCAAGATTTTAGAAGAGTTGGCTAATTTGATCATGATTTTACTGTAGTTTAAGAAATGTTCAATTTTGGTTTAACCATAAGATTTTTTAAATTTATTTGCTTTTTTCATTTTAACATTGATTTTGTTTTTAATCTTATGATCTGTAGCATTCTTTTTCTCATCGTAAGAAATATATTCTATGACCCCACCCCATTTTAACAACCTTGAAGGGCCATTAGAACTCATTTCATATTGTAAATAATTTTAGCGTTTTTGTACTAATTATTCAATATCTTGTACATGATTGTTTTCTGCAGACGACAGACTGTAACAAGCACGCCCAGCTGGATTGAGATCCACTTAAACGGCCCCTTGCAATGGCTGGATCGTGTCCTCACACAAATGGGTTCCCCAGGCTTGCCATGTTCCTCCATGTCATGAGGTCAATACACACAGGAATAACTGCGTCTGCCTCAACACATTTAACAAATGCTCAACTCCAAGAAGAGGTGCTTCACCTCGCAACATATTGGCTGGAGGGGTATTTTATATATTGTTTTTAACCTTTTACTCCTGCCATAACATACTGTTTGTTGTGGAGAAAATGGAAAACAGCAACACAGAAGCATTTTTGGATTTTCAACAAGTTTTTATTGTAGTGTGCTGTAAATGATGCAATAGGACATAGGATAGAATGGTCAGGTTTGTGTAGTTATTTTTTTATAAGAGACTTCTGCCAATACTTTTGACTATCCAAAGGAGCAGCTTAACTTATTATTCACGTGTAACAAAGGTCACCCAGGAAGACACTAGTCAATTATCAATTGTCAGTCTCTTAGATGAGTACTTCTAGAAGATCAGGTTTCTCAGTTTCAAATCTGCAAGTTTTTTTTAATTTGTTTCTATTGTGTCCAGTTTTTAGATTGTTCACATTAGTTTGTAAGATATTCATATATAAGAGAGTTTATTTGAAAAAAGTATTTATTGTTTTCTTAGATAATTTAACTACATATTCACATACTGTAATTTTCATATAGAAATGATGAAGAAATATGAAGAAAGATATTTCATAAAATGTATAATGTTTATTGCTAGTTGAGCAATGTAGGGTTATGTAGCACATCGAATTAAGGCTGTGAGAGACGTGACCCGACCAAAACACACAATGTCTGTAAGAAACAATGACCTGCTCATATTTTTCAGTCAGTCGATGGTAGTGATATAGATTGTAGTTCTCACTTAAAGAAAGTTTTATTTCAAAGTCTCTAATTTATTTTGTTAACCTTTGAAAAAAAACAAATGTCTTTTAATATCAGAGTATCATTTTTTATGTCTATTCAAAATAAGTTCCTTTCCTAAGATTTATGATCTGGAAAAAGAAATGCCATAATGGCCTGAAAGACTTGAAAATTTTAGATTTATACAGTGAAATCTCGTTAAGTGCCAAGCTCGGGGCAAACATTAAATTGTTGTCTTAATGGAGCTTGGCTTAATGAGGGGCTTTGTACTTGTATGTGCACTTGGTGACAACCACTCCTACGTATGATTTATGGCCGACAAATTGTTGAAACACAGTTATGTACTTTTTTTTATTTTACACATGGAAAGTGACACTCGCCTTGGTGTTTTAAACCCTCTAACTTTTGAAGGTGCCTTGGTTTAACCATTCAAAAAGCTGTGGGCGTCATCAATGAGTATTTTACCATTGCTTTGTATGGTTGTGTACAATAGAAAAGGCTGGCAGTGGGGGCTTAAAGTGGCAAATATAAAGTTAAAAACTGATTACTTTTAGTACAAAAGACAAACGTAAGAGGGGTTGGTGGCTTACCGGAGTTTCACTGTAGTTAAATTTGTTTTCTATTAAGAATGTTATTAGAAATGTAAGTATTATCTACCAAACAAATCTGTTTTGTTTGACTTGTCCTATGGCAGTTATCTAACAAATTGAAATTGGTAGATTATACCCATCCATTGACTGTGCATTATTTTGCAATCATGTCCAATCTGATGAAAAAGAACCACACAAAGATGATACTGTTGTTGTAAGGCTGTAAAATGACACACGTATATTTGAGCTTTGCCAAAAGACTTTTTCACTTCCTCCCTGTAGACTCAATTTGCCAGTTGTTATATCCATTATGAAATAGACAGAAACGCTTTAATTCAATTGTTTGAAGAACCTCTCTCTTTCTGCCCTTGTTGTGTGATTGTTTGATCGAGAAAGGGGAGCTAATTGTTTACAATACTAATGCCTGTTAAGTTTGTCAAAAACTTAAATCATCATTTTTTAATCAGTTTTCCTTCACATTTAATCATTACAATGTTTGCTTGTTTTCATGAATTTCCACCAGTATCACCCAATGTGAACAAATGACTAAAACAAGAGAGCGTTGTTATTGTGTTACTGTGGTCATTTGCAAGTTTGTACTTGGGCATTAATTTACAACTTTCACTTGAAACTCTTTTTTTCATCATCACTGTGTGAAAATGGGCATTGAAGATTTGATTACCTCAAAGAATTACCTCTACAATAGAAAACAATATTCTGTCTTCAATCTTTGTGAAATTTATCATTTTGGCTAAATGTCCATGAAATGTAAGCTGCAGCTTGAACGGTGTCTTAAGCAAAATCACTTGTTTGGTTTCATCATGTTATAATCAATCTTTTAAGACAAAGACGTTGAGATGTGATCTGTTCCCTTGAATAGATTGTTAACAGACTGAGTGCTGTCATATGACCCTGATCTATTTCATATTTGACTCTGATATGTCAAAACCTTTTCTGGTTCCCCGGTGGATATATATATTTAGACCAATACATTTAAAGACACCTATACACGTCTTTTTACAGCTTGCCTGACGGGAAGTGAAGACTGGAAGTTTTATGTCTTCATCACATGTCATGCTATTACTCTGATTGAAAATAAATATTGTGTCAGTTTTTCACCAAGACAAGGATATTGTCTTTATACATTGGATATGACTAGATTACATATTATTAGAAATATTTCAGGAAAGATATTAACTTTTGGAAACTGATTGTTGCAGTCAAGTTGTGCTAAAGTATTATAACTCCCTCCCTCTTTTCTTCACTTCATTGGCTCTTTGCAAAATTTTGTTTTCACAAAAAGAAGCTCTTTTGTTATTTACTAACATTTTCTTCCCATCAGTATTTGTTAAAAAGAAAACTAAAGTACCTGAAAAGATAGTTCCATCATATTCCCCAAACGACGTAGGTTAGGCTAAAACAAAAGACAGTCAGCAGTAATCTTGTTCTACTAATGCTGACCATTTATGCATTGTTATGGTTGTTCTCTTAATATCAAGAAACCGGTGGATTTATTCTGTTGATATAAAAAGAGCAAGATTGTGATGAGCGAGGGAATTGTGTGACCCTGAGACAAACTCAGCCTTTTTAGGCTTTGTTTACAGCACCTGTTACATTTGATTGAGAGGCGTTATAATATTTTGTTGCATTGACCGAAGATTTTATGTCTTTAAATTTTTATCTGTGCTAATGTTGTATGGCTGTGTATTAATGTGTCGATCAAATGGTCATAATGTCTTTTCAAAATGCTTGTGTGAGTGACACCAATATGTTGCCAGTTTTAGAATGTTTCAGCTTATTCATCAGTAGATCTTATATAGATTTTTGCCTTGAATAAATGTGAGGTGCTTATGACCTGTATTTTTATTTTTACAGTTTTGAAACATGTTTAATCAATAGTATATATGAGATCACAATGAAGGGATGTTTGGTATTACTATCTTATAGGAAAAATATATACTACAGTACCAAACTTAACAGTTGGTAGAAACAATGACCATTTGGGGCATGTACATCCTCAAAACTTTGCAGTGCTTATAAAAAGGAGGCTAAGTATCAATCTTGAATGATTGATTCAAACAAAAGTTAAAGTATGAACTGAAGTAAGAAATATATGAACTATCTGTTATCTCTTTCTTATTCAAAGTGTGTCTCAGTAATGTGGTTCAACGTACAAGCCATCTCTGTGTAGACTTGTGTTGATTTTGCTATTGTCATATGCTTGATATTGTGCCAGAATTGTTGCTTGATAGAAGTCTGTGGGTAAGCATGTTAAGAGACTTGTGGGCAGCTACACATAGAATTACAATTGGTGTTTTGCTTTGCTTGAATATGCTGCAAGTATGGTTCACTTTTATGTGTGGATCGCTTTGAATGAGTGCTGGCAGCTTCACTGTTAGGTATGGATTGCTGTGAATGAGTGTTGGCAGCTTCACTGTTATGAATGGATGGATGTGAATGAATGCGGGCAGCGCCACTGTTATGAATGGATGGATGTGAATGAATGCTGGCAGCTTCACTGTTATGAATGGATAGCTGTAAATGAGTGCTGGCAGCTTCATTGTTATGTATGGTTCGCTGTAAATGGTTGCTAGCAGCTTCTTCTATTCATGTACAAAATGCATTCTCTGTTTTTCAGTCTTGTAATGGCCTTGCACTTTATCTGTGACCTGATTTTTATTTAGCTGCTTGGGTCATTCATGGCTAGGTTGTGATATTCATGTTCTAATAGTGGTCACTCCCTTATGGGTCCACGTCATTTGTGGCTCCATGGGCTTTTTGTTTGTTAATAGCAATATGTTGCTGATGTTATATTATTTTTTGTTGCTGATGATTAGTTGTAGCTGTAAAAAAACACTTATTAATGTCAAGTTATGAAATAAGATATGAGTTGAGGAAGATGATATTGATATCATTTATTTGTGTTCTATTTTTTTTTGTCAGTGTGTTGATTTTCATGAGGACTGTGTGTTGTTTTCACTGTGCCAGCCATACAAAATTATGTGTTTTTCTGTTCTGTATCCTACCTTGAGTTTTTAATGTGATGAAAAGAACGAAGAGTTGATTTTGTACAGGCTTTTTATAGATACATGAACATACACAAATATGTTCTTCTACATTAAATGACATATGTTTGTTGTGTCAGGAATATAACCAATTTGAATTGTATGTAAGTATGTCAGTCATGAGTGAATGTGATAAGGTCTAATTGTATGTAAGCATGTCTGTCATGAGTGACTGTGATAAGGTCTAATTATATGTAAGCATGTCTGTCATGAGGGAATGCGATAAGGTCTAATTGTATGTAAGCATGTCTGTCATGAGTGAATGTGATAAGGTCTAATTGTATGTAAGCATGTCTGTCATGAGTGAATGTGATAAGGTCTAAGTTAAATTCTTCTTGTGTTTGGACCTTTATTTCATAGTTATCTTTCATCAAATCTTCACTTTTAAAAGCACTCTGATTTTTATAAAAAAGATATATCCATCATCACAATCGAAAAATACCTTAGAGTTATCTATCATTTCAGTTATTCTCTGTCTTTTTTTTTTCCAAACAAAATGAAAGATCTTTTGTCAAATATTATATGTCAGGCTTGTTTGAATAAGGTGATAAAGAAACTGTTTAAATATACATCAAGTATGAGACCAAATTCGTTACTTGAAGACATAAATCCTTCATTTTATTCAATTAAACCAACCAATTCAGAAAGATAAACCTTTCTTGTTCTGCCTTCTCACGTTGCATAGATATTACCATACCTGTGAGATTTATGATTTTATCTTATAAAATCTTTTATGTGGCATGATACACACAGAGTTTTGCTTATTTTTTGCCTTTTTAATCCTTAACATTTTGGATAGCTGAGTTTTTCTTATATTCTGATTTTGTTTTTGCATTTGTCAAGGATGCTTTTGAAAGTTTTATCTTCTCTTGTTTATTGTGTTCTATGTGCATATGTGTGTCCTATTATACGTCATTGTAATTGCAAAGCCAAACCTTTTTTTTAATGAGAAACACCCATGAATTTTTTTCCATTGAAATATTGTATATATAAAAATGAAAGCTCGGTGACCCTTGATTATGGGCAAACAATTTCTTAAACCTTGT
Organism: Clione limacina; assembly: GCA_032362205.1. Lineage (NCBI taxonomy): Eukaryota > Metazoa > Mollusca > Gastropoda > Pteropoda > Clionidae > Clione > Clione limacina. The sequence continues at coordinate 13,118 of JAUUEB010192536.1, forward strand.
CGCCTTTATTTTGATATCCATGATTTGTTATATTTACCAAGCGTTAGTAAGGGATTATTAGGTTTTACAAACATTGTCTTGCATGCAGACTTCTGCAGCCCTAAAAGCATGCAAAACGTTAGAGATGTCTTCATGAGTGAAAGGTCAACACTTTATTTTGTGGGGAGGGAGTGGGTAGCAAATAAATGATCAGAGATATGGTTTAATCTTTTATAACAGTCAAAGCACATGATTGAAAGTTTGTAAGCCTGCAACATGTACCTGGCAATAGCTCCATCCTGGCTCATTGATATCATTATTACTAAGGTTGTTTTTCCTTGGTCTCCATTGATGTTATATTAAAGATGACTTTAAAAATTGAAAATTTGTCTTTTGTTGAATTTTTTGTTTTGTTTGAAGACATAAGTATGTTGTAAAGGCAATCCAGAACAAAAATAAAATGTTTTTGTAATGTCTCAAACGTCAAGACATGCACAATTTCTTGCATGTGGTCAATGTGTTTCAATTAATTTGTCTTAACTAAAAATATGGTATACAGTAAACAGCAACAGAATGCCGCTGGATTATACCATAGGTGGAATTCCCCGCCTTTTTACACCCAGGAACCTGCCTTTCCCTCCTATTTCCCTCCTTTTTCAATAGAGATACCTCTTACCTTTCATTTAAGACCAACTTTATCAAAATCCGTTGATTTTTGACCGAGATATATAGCCATTTTAGAACACCTACCACAGATACGTTTTCTACCTGATTTTCCGTTTTTTGGCGAAAAAGTTGCCTATCTAACGGACTGACGAATC
>JAUUEB010192647.1:0-13917 GCA_032362205.1 Clione limacina
ATAATACGCTTTAAACGATTCATTAAGGATCGTGAGTTGCGCGGCACAATATAACACTGTACACTGTCCTGCACTATAAAGTTGCGCACTAGCGATATTGAATGCCCGCGCCAGAAATAAAGGAATTCTGCCAATCGAGTTTATCTCTATTATCCCTTGGTAATTAGTTTTTATTCCATAACTCTGTTAACAGATATTGCTGGAATTAAATAGGCATCTTTATCGTGTTGAAATACAACATCGTACATTATTTGAAGTCAATCAGTAGTATCTTTCTTGAGTTATCGTTGCCACAGACAGACACACAAAGGAGCAGCGTTACTATACCCTCCAGGAGTAGTAAGTACTCGGTTTCAGGTAATAATCATTGACAGAACATGTCCTTTGAAACCTTGGAAGATATCTACCACATCTTTTCCTTAAGGCTTTTTCAGAGAGAAAAATTAGATGTATAGGTTTATCCATATTCCAATAGCCCTGTAATATCTACAGTCATATTTGTTAAAAAATCAAGTCTACGTATAAAGAATATATGGAGTGTAGAACTATGGCAGAGCTATTCAGATTCTACAACAGCAGTATTATGAACGTAATATTGCAGGAAAAAGACATCTCATAAAAGCAGCTACATATGATTATATGATATGTGAGTGACATTGTCATACCTTTCCTTGTCACTTCTCTGTTGACTAATGTATTAGATCAAACATATTAATGTACAATTTTCAACAATGTATATCAATCATCACAGACATGCAATTGTGTCACTAATCATTATAGGTGGTGTGTCTGATAACAATATCTGGAACATTCTCATTCAAACTACAAAAAACATGCTTTTATCTAATCTGTTCATAAGTCTTCATTACATAGTTTATGTTAACAGTATAAGTTTTATATGTATTGCAATATTACAGCGTACAAAAATGTGTATGAGTTTTTGTAATAAAAATAATGTATAGAAAATTGTACATTGCTTTTGTTAGGCTCTGCTTGTAGATAGGTGTCCATCTTTGAAATCAAATCTTAAATTCTATCAAATATTTGTATATAATCTATGCCTTGAAAGTCATTTAATGCATTCTTGGTTTCAGATACATAAACTTAACAAGTATTTGTGAAGTCAAACAGAACTTTTTGATTGCATCTGTCAAATTCATAAATGAATAATGCACATAATGCACATGCTTTCAATAAAATTTAAAAAAGAAAGAATGTGGACTCCTCAGGGATTTTGCTTAAGTTGGAAAACAAACTGCAAGTGAAACACTTTTTTTTAAAAAGAAATGAATCTTTATTTTTCAAATGAATAATATGAAAATTCTGTTTCATTGAAAACATTTTAAAAAGTAATTGTTTATAGTTTGTAACAAGTTACCAATTGTGATACAAATTATCATTATATCTGCATTTTCTACTTTCTCCATAACATGCATTGATAAAAACACACAAAGGAGATACATCACATGCTTAATACTTCATAATGCTACAATATCTCAAGACAATCTTGAGAATGTAAATCTATAACCGTGTTACATGCAAAAATTACTGACCCTACTGTCTTCAAAGAAATAGCTATTTGTTAAATTTCAGTCTTGGTAATGGTCATTTTCAAACAAGAAAACTTAACACAATTAACTGAAAGATAAAACATAGCATACAACTTTATTCAATGTTATAACAAGGCATTCCAAATAACAAATTACACACACACACATAACAATAAGATAAAAAACAAGCCTAAAACACAAAGTGACCAAAGAACACTTACTTGTCACCAATTGTCTTAGTAGGCCTCCACATTCCAATATCTCTAGCAAAACATAACGCCTTCATGTCTACAAAGGTGAAATGTGCATCGCTTGATTTTAGTTTGCTCTCTACTGCTCCACTAGACACTGAAAGAATGAGTGGTATTAAACAGCAATAGGTTGAGTCCTTCTTACATGATGGAATTTTCCAAAATAAATTGTTAATAATAATCTGTTGACTTTGCTAAAGCTTTTAGAGAATGGAAGAAACAAAAATTTATTTATTTCATTGTCATGTTCCAAAAATTTAAATCTCTCAGTGACTAGATTACTTTTTCTATTATTATTCATTTTTTACCTGGAACAGCATCAATTTTCACTAATCCAATGTCTCCTTCTAGCAGCATTGAGATTTCTCCAACAACCTAAAGTAAAGAAAATAGAAGTTGGTATTCTTACAGCAAAGATACAAAAACATAAACATCTTAAGTTTAAAAGCAAAACAAAAAGTAGGTCATTATAAAAAATATCTTATCCACATCTTCTTCAAACACCCGTCAGAATGTCCTCGGAACCTTTTAATAACACATTTCCTTGTTGATTTATCCAAACAACGAAAACTCCTTGAAATTGTTTCACATACACTTAAAGCTCTTATCTCTACTTGTTATCAATTGTTTCACATACACTTAAAGCTCTTATCTCTACTTGTTATCAATTGTTTCACATGCACTTAAAGCTCTTATCTCTAATTGTACTAAGAGATAAGAAATTGACACTCCTAACAAAAACTGTAAGTGCTCTTGATACAGATTACATATACTCAACGTTTAGTAACTGATAACACTTAGTACAAAAAAGTAATAAAAAAGGTCTCTTTACCTGAGGTCCTAAAAGGACATTTTCACCTCTCTCTGAAAATAAAAATAAATGATATAAGTCATTGTAATGCATCAGATTTATTCAATCTGGTAATACAGATTACAAATATGAATAGTTTGTTTCACACATCACTTTAAAACATAAAAAAGTAAAAGAACAAACTTTTCAATTTTGTATTTGCATATTCTGCTGTTATTCTACTTAATCATGTGTTTAATTAATGCAATGGCATTTCACATTCTTATTAATGTTCTTCTTCATTCTCACATTACTATATCATTGTGTTATACATATTGCAGTCAAGACAATTCTCTTACATTCCCTATCAGGTACTCTCAATCCCCTATTAGACATCCCCCGTCTATTTTTTCAGAGGAAATTTTTTCGTAAAGCTTTTGTGTTCTTTTTTATATCTGAGTATCTGTCTTTTAATAGGAGAGTAAAAATTGAGCCGATTATCAAACTCTTGATGCTGTGATTTCAAGAAAGTAGAAGAAGATATATATTGAATTATGTTAGATAAACTTACTAGGTTGAAGTGGCTTTGGTTTGGCAGCTTCTCGTGTAGGGTTGAGGATTGGAGGTTGCAGAGATGGGATGGTCCATCCATTAGTCAAGAACTTGGATGCCCAGATGACTGAGTTCAGGGGTTTTATTGGCAAGGAGTCTGACAGCTGAGGACCAGGACAAAAATATTTAGTGACAAAAGACTGGCAGCATTCTATTCATAGAAGTTTGGGAAAGAGTTTAACTTCTCAATCATGAGCTGGATGTGAAACACAAGGCCAGATGATGACATCGACTCTATACAATACAATTCTGACAATGCTTGGCATCGAAGATCTTGCATCCATTGTCTGAAGATCAAGGTTGCGTTGATTTGGACATGTAGAGAGAACCCCTGTGACAGCCAGGTGTGGAATAGGAGGTTGAGACATGTCAAGCAGGCCCTACCCTCTGCAGAGGATTTATCCCAGCCTGTACAAATAAACATGGATATGATGATGATAAAATGATGATGATGATGATTTCCCAAGCATTTTGATTTATGCAGTTTCTACTCTACTCACAGACACAGAGATAGAGATATACTTACAGCCAAATATCTGTCTCCTACAGGAATGTCTGACATTTTGATGTTGACCTTGTCAAGTCTTTGTTGTATGGCTGCCAGGATTATTTCCTTTGCCTTTATTTCATATGTTGATTCCTGCGCACAAAAACACAACATTAGTAAAATAAAGCAAAATCTAGCAGAATATTAAAATATTGGCATCTAGACCCTTGTTGAGAAAACAAGCATGGGGTTCCAAAGCATGTCCTTATCTGCACTTTATTATTGAGAGTATGGTGAACCAAAGTGAGTCCTTCATGAGGCGGGCTTCAGTACAGATATCCTCTCAGCCAAAAAATGTGTCTTCCAGGAGCACTAGCAAAGACATATTTTAGGAACAATAGTATTAGAGAGTTGATACAATTTCCAGGGGGGGGGATAAACTATTGGCAGTCTCCTTAGAATACCTAACTGAATGTGCCCAGCAGGCGCGTAGCCAGGGGGACATGGGGGAAAGTCCCCCCCATTTGAGATCCAAAATGCTCTAAATGTGCACCATTTTTAACTAATCTCCTTTGCAGCCATTGCTTTGATAATATGCTCTTTAATGCTATAAATTTGCATAATTTGATAATATCAACGGTTGTCCCCCCCCCCCCCCTGCAATTTAAAAATCCTGGCTACGTGCCTGGTGCCCAGAACTTCTGAATATGGAAATACATTTCACATTTTAAACATAGTTTATTAATTTCATAGCGTTAAACATCCCATAAATTCAAATATCATTATGACTATCTGTGGGATCAATGCAATTTTTTTCATTTAACCCATACATGAAAATGTGTAAAACCTGAAAACACTGAATAAAAACAGGTATGGACCTGAACAGACATTTATAGTGAGATGTATTTAGTGAATTTTCTGTCATTATGCTACAGTGAATGAACAATGTCTAATCAATAACACACCTGCTCTAATAAGCGCTCAGACATGAGGTTATGTACAGCATTCACAGCGTCAAGGCTACCAGTGGCCGAAGCTGTCAGATTGATCACACCTGGGAAATTCAACAACAGTTTATGATATAACAAACAAAGTGATTTGTTTTTTTCAGAGAAGAAAATGTCACAAGAAATAACTTAATATTACTCTCTAGTAACTAGTACTGTAAAAAAAGCTTTCAGTTTAGATGAATAATTAATTTTCAAAATGCCAAAAATGCTAGGGTAAAGAAATCATATAAACATAGCATTTCCTAGGTAGAGAAAACTGCATTGTAATCTTGACTCTATCCACTGTTAGGCACAACTAATATCAACAATAGCCACATACACAAGACAATAAACATTATTTCAGTTCTTTATTGGCAGTGGCAATAAAAGATGACTTATAATTAGGAGGTGATGGGGATGTGTGCTCTTGGCTATCCAAAATAAGGTGGCAATGATTTGTTTTATGTGGGGTATTTCCTACAAATAAACCCTAGCTTCTGTGGGTGCATCATAGATCGACCCCTGAAAACAAAGATCAAGCTAATTGCTTAAGGCCTGTCAAAGGACTATGTCATGTGCTGGATTTGAGTAGAGAATTTTAAAGGTATGCCCTTGTATTGTACATTCTACCCCATGGCTTGCCATGGAAACAAGGACAATTTACTGATGATGATAAACTACTATTACTTCTTCTACTAGTCCCATAACAAGTATTGGTTGTGAGGAACTGCATTGAAACACAATCTGTCTCCATTTATTTCTACTATGAGCAAGTGCTAGGTTTAAGCAAAACTCAGCTTTTTCCATTCTGCGATATTGTCCATCTATTTTTGTTTTCATCCTTTAACAGTTCGTTGCTAGATGGCCTTGAACATCCCTTTGTATCTTGTTACATGGCCAAACAACTTGAGTTTCCTTCTCTTTACTGTTGTAACCAAGTCTCTGTGATCACCTATGGCTTGTTTGAGGATGTTGCATACTTCTTCATTTGTGTCATGGTCTTTGTATGAAATACGTAGTATTTTCCTAGAACAGCGCATCTCAACAGCTTAAATCCTTCTCTGCAGTTCAGCAGTTAGTTTTAATGATGATGAAAACAAATTGAAAAAACAAACAGAATGGCTCGCCCGAACATCAAATTGACAATAATGTATCACATTTTACATCACATCCAAATTGTACCTCATAATTAGACATAAAACTTCAGCTATTGCAACTTGCAACACAAAAAGTAGCCCTCAGGAGATTACCTGAGTCTGCAGTAAGATAAGAGTAGAACTGGGGGATCTGGATCATCAGAGAGACGACCTCACTGGACATTAGAGCCATGTAGTCAGAGTTGCTGGAAATAAAAATAAATTGAGAGGAAATATGATGAACAACATAATAAAATCATCAGGACAAAGGATTTACAAACATCAAGACAATATCTCTGGTCCACTTGTATTTGATATGTTAGGCGTTAGGTCATCTGGTTAAGCGTGTGAGCGTTTAAAATCACAAGTTCTTCTTGATACCTTGTACCATGTTCACACTTTGACTTAAATACCAGAGTTGTATGAATGCTAACATTGGTCACTGAGAACTGTATGTTTTTGCTATTACGACCAGTCAAAAATATCTTATGATACCACCTCTGATATGACAATTGTGACAAGTGGTTATTGTAACGAGTGTCGATAATTTTCACATCTCCTTTTGATTCATCTCTTTCATGTATTTAGAAGCAAACGATGATCGATTCTTGCTTTGTTATTTGAATTGAACGCAAGTCAATATTGATATAATTCTTAATTGATTTTTATGTTGCAACTATATATAGTATATTGGTGAAAGGTTGGAAAATTACACCAGGAGCGGGATTTGAACCATGCAAGTCCAGCACAACTTGACTGAACTAAATGTCAGTTCTTTCTCTAAACAACTGAGCTATCCTTGCCTATGTTCAGAAAGCCTACTTCAAGGTATAATATTTCCAAGCCAAGAAAATTTTACATGAAGATAATAAAGATGATTAAAACTCTTCTAATACTTTAGGTTTCCTTGATATGGCAAATTTAAAAACCTCATATATGCTTGAAATAGGGGGCTGTTGTGGAAATTGATAGATCCTAACCCTGTTACCAATGTTTTAGAATGTATAGATGCTGATGACCTAAAATAAGAGTAGCTGATTACTTGTAAATAGCATACAGGATCATAATATTTACTTAATCAACATTGATAGACATAATTCATTCAATAACTATCATTTATCAGAACAATGTTTCCAGGGTAGTAGGCAACCCCTTATTACACCAGGAGCATTGTTGCATCATGTTTATATTATAAGAGAGATTGTTTTAACTGTATCACTTCGTATACACCTGTCAGTGCAACAAAGATAACTTGTAATGATATTGATTCATAATGTAATTACCATCATCCTATTTGTACCTATTTGAGGTCATGGAATGTCTGCAATTTCCCTTCCTTCTACCAATGTTAAACATCTCCTAAACCAATAGTCCATCAACAACAGCAGGAAATGTAATGTCACATTAAATTATTTGAGTCTGTGCAGCACTTAATTCTTAACATTCATACAAGACATGTCACTGTATATAATTGGGAAGCCATTCTTTTTATTTGGGTCGATAAAGGAAATGTTCCTTTCTAGAGGGAAAAAATCAAAGCATGGGTTCTGGAAGCCTACAACAAGACTATGATGACACACATGCCCCATTTCTGAATCATCAGTTCAGCATACATAATCTACAATGAGTTTGATACAAGTATAATATTTATAAATTTTTATTCTTTTTTAATACATTGGTGAAATCGGTAGATTATGGCATTTAAACACAAAGTGTCAGTTTGATCCCATCCTTCTTTCAATATCCAGTCAAACTCGCTTAAACCGAATTTTTGGGGAAGCACAGTTTTGTTCCCTTTTTTAAATAATTCCGTTTTTAACATAGTAACCATCGTTTTCAGTAAAATTTCATATAAAAGGAAAGGGGTCAACAGCCAGTAAATATATGATGTATGTAATCTCCCAATCCGTGCATTTCTTTTTATCCCTTAAGGTAGGCAACAGTCACACTCATGCTGTTTCAAAATACAAGTAAAACACATTTGGGCTAGTCTCCAATTCAAATTTCAGTGCTTTCTTTGCAACAATTAATCTTTTAATGCCCCAAATAATTGCATGAAATTGATAATTTGGTCATAATTCGTTCTGTTAAAAAACGAACAGGTATTTTTCTGTTGGAGTAAGCGTATTTTCTTGAAACAAAGATAAAGAGAGCAAAAAAGGAGTCATGTTTTTATTCCGTTTAAGCGAAAATTCGGCTTAAGCATGTGCAGTTTAATCAAGATTGACCGTATTGTTTATCTCCTTAGAAATAATAGGCAATTACTATGAAGAGCATAAAACTTCATTTCATATAAGGTAAATATTTCATAATATTTTCTGACAACTGGTAAAATTTATAATTCTAAAGAGACAAGAGAGATAACTTACAAAAAGATTAGTGCAACAAAGGGAATGAACTACATATGAGAAATAAACAATTTTTTTTGTTTACTTAAATAAATATAAAAATCAACTGTCTTTAAGAAGATAAGCTGTAATAATTTAAATCTTATATCATTCGGAGTGGAATGTGGTAAAAATATAATTCTAGCGCATATGATTATAAAAGCTCAAATCAAATAAATATTATATATATGGTTATGTCATACACTAAAATTTTAAACAGTTAATAAAAATATAAGAATGGTTGCAAATTACTTCAATCAATAAGAGTGTAGATCTAGTGACTTGACAAAAGTAACTAATGAATTATTTGCGCACGCTCAGCGTAGCTTGATAAATGAAATGAAATACAATGTTGAACAAACCTCCCATAAACAGAAATCTCCTATTAACAAAACAACTGTCAATCCTGACTGCTTCCTTAATAAACCATAGTAAAAATAAATCTGTTAAGGGAACAAAAATGATTCCCATTTTAGTTCAACAAATTAGTGAACCCCGAAATATCCCTGAAATTACTACTTAATTAAAAAAGAATACAAAAAGAAATAGAGAGGAAATAGCAAAAACAGTTGGAAAATGAGATAAAAAGACTTGAATTTTGAAATTTTCACTATATCTCCAAAAAACAAAAAATTAAAATATATTCAGTCATGCTGATGTAAATGGGTTTATTTATTTTGCTAAAACCCGATATTTTTCTGAGGATAGCTATAAAATAGCTTCAACGAAATTATGAATTCAACAAAAAAAAGAGATGGTCCCTACAGCTTTGTTAAAATTGGTATCTACTGTAAGTACAATATACAATAGAAGAAGGCACCTATTGATCTTGTTAAAATCTTCTTTCTATCAAGGAATAAGATGCTTGATTGATAATAAATTCTTTTCAATCTTTTACTAAGGAATAAAAAAAATCATGAAAATGTATCTACAGTTCGTCATTGATGAAACAAGTTATAGGCTTTGATATAAAATTTCTCTTTTTTTCAGAAGAGCAGAGGACACTTTCTAGGTTTTTCACTGTGTGCTATCCAGCAAGCTTATTAAAAACCCTATAAGATTTTTAGCTCAAAGTTAGCTATTCTTTTTATTTCATCAAAGTTATTGTATGAGCTATGTATGATGATATGTATAATGTATAATATTATTTCTTTAATCAAAGTTTGTATTTCTTGCCTTTCCTTCTTTTTTAAGCCACTTGAAACATCCCTGTATAAAACGTGATCCTGTGATCTAGGATCCAAGTAAACTTTTATTCTTAGCAGTAATATTTTTTGAAAAATGTACACACTTTTTTTCCTCTCTAAATTGCTTTTCTTATGCGCAGTAATCTGCCGCGCGCAGACAATTTTAGCAGTAATTTTTTTCTCAGGATCAAAGTAACAACATATTTTATACAACTATGACGTGAAAAGGACATTGTTTTACTTCGAACCTCAAGAAGGAGTGTACAAGTAACTTATCTGTGTTTTCATGTGTTGCCACACATTTGAAAATATTTTTTATTTTAAATTTTTACGATATTCATACGTTAGTGAAGTTGCTTAATTGCAACATCTAAAAACGAAATATCAGTAAAGTTCCTCACTACTTTAGATGTTCATATTCTCCTAAATCAAACCAAATAACAAGCCATTTTCACCAAATTCAGCAATCAGAAAGAAAGACAAAAATATAACACCTGTGACCTGCAGCCTATTAGAAAACTATGACGACACACATGTCCAATGTCTTATCTGCAAATGTCAGTGCAACATACATGACATACCATAATAGATTGCTAAGATTGCTAAGATTGCTAAGATTGCTACTGGTTAAAGGGATGCAATCAAATATATGTTTCCTTGTAGGAGAAAATGTACCATGTTCCTAGGAATGTATCACACTTCAGAAGTCACCATAGGTCTTTATGTTAACATGGAATACAAGTAACTAATCTGTGTTTTCCTGTGTAACCACACATCTATAAATAGTGTCTACTATTATTATTCAAGTTTCAAGTTTTAAATCTCCTCTTATTCATATATTAGTGAAGTTGCCTATTTACAGCAACTCAAACAAAATGTCAGCGAAGTTTCTCCCTACTTTCCATGTTCATATTCTTCTAAACAAAACCAAATATCAAGCTTAGACATGTTCACCATGAAGAGCAGAAAAAATCATTTCGTATTAAAGGTATTTTAGAATATTTTCTGACAACTGGTAAAATGGTGAATTTTATAGAGACAAGAAAGATGATTGACTAAAAACTATTGTGACAAAGGGAATGAACTTTGTATGAAAATTAAATCATATACTTTATATACTGGAATGGATATAAAAATTATAATTCTTTAAAAACATTAATTGTTAAGATCTTCAATTATTTAACGAATTGAGCAGAAAGTGTTAAAAATGTAATTTTAGCCCATTTATAAATAACATCTTCAATGAAAAAGTAGTATATTGTTGTATCATACACCATAATTTTGAACAATTAAAGAAAATACATACTCATTGCAACACTAACTTATTTACTTCCGTGGGGATGTGAAATAATAACTACACAATTATATTATTTGTGCACGCTCAGCGTTGCTTTGTTAGATTAAATTAAGCTTTAGGTTATGAAAATTACTTATAAGTGTACATGTTATTTTTTTTATTTCAATGTTATTTCAATTTTTATTTTATGTGGGGACTATTTCAACTTCTTCTGATTATTATTTGATAGTACACTAGTCTCTACCTCATATCATGACTCTGGCAAAACTAATTATAAGTTGAACTGTAACATTTGACAACTCTCATAGGTTGGGCTATATCTAAGTCACGTTAGTGCTCCTGTGGAGAGCAAATGTTTTGCAATTTAGGTGAAACTTGTTATTTTATGTTGATTTTCTTGTTTCTTTATTTGTTTTATAATTTTCAGATTGTATCCTTAAGTGAGATCTTCTCTGTTTACTATCTCGACAAGGTGACAGAAATAAGCAGAATGAATAACTGACAACAAATCTTCAATGTTCTGTTAGCCAATGATTGCTCCACCTATGTGACAGTTAGAAGCAGTGCACTGTGCATTGTAACAACCATCACATCAATCATTAGGCAATTAGCAGAAACCACTTCTTAGAATCTATCAGACTCTTGCCAGCGCAGAGAACAGTGTGGCATATTGATTAATAAATTTATATCGGTCAATCATGGAGCACAAAGGGATCACTGAATTGTGGCAAGACTTGGCTGGAGGACTGTGCATCTCCCATGTGCCAAAGGTGGTGAATGGTAACCAGTGAAGAAAGTTAGCATTTTTCAGATAAGTTTTACAACCCTTGATTCATTCCTTTACATTATATATGTGTTTGTGTGACACGTGGCAAAGTGCCATTTCTAGGGGAAAAGTGTAACCCATGCTACATGGAAAATACACTATAAATGATGATGATGATTATCTGATGAGCGCAAGTTATGGGAACCTTTTTTTCTTATCAAATTGTTTGTGATTTTCCAACATTTTGCGATTCCAAATCTTTTTGGGAACAAATAATTGAGAAAGAAGAAGAAAAAAATTATAATTTTTGACATGCTGAAAAGGACCCAATCTCTGACCATGCTGTTCCGTAACCAACCTGCTCACAATCACATCCAACCCACAGAAAATTTAAATTTCACACCATTCAAAGTCACATCAAATTGCTTGTGTCTCACCAAATTGCATGCACCTTTCCTTTGTAACAGAGAAGTATACTTTTCTGTTAAGTGTGTAGCACTTGGTAATTATTAATTAGTTCGGATTCAAAGCTGGGTCATTCCATGTAACAGGTGTTACGGACATTTCCATTTTTACAGGTTTCAAACCTCTCTCACAAATCTTTTAAGCAACAAACTGTTGAATTCTTTATTTCAAATAATAGCCAAAATATTTACCTTTAGGCCCAAAAAAATATGTCTATTTCCACTTACCCGACCGATCCTAGTGTTACCCCCCGACATTAGCAGTGTTTTTGGATTTTGAAATTTTTTTGAAAACATTATTAAAAAAAATTCAATCCCTACCTACCTTCTAGCCTATTTTGTTGGGGCATGTTAGTGGAGGCATACATATTTTTTTTGGCCTTAAGGAAAATGAAGTTTGAAGGAACTTGTTCATGTAATTATTGGACCACAGGCTTGTGAAAAAACGCAACACATGTGTTACAGGCAGAAAACAAATTTAAACCTGATTTCGTTCTCACATAACAAAGTAATATTTGCATGGTATTAAGTGTAAGCTTAGGTGAATAATCTTTGAAAAACATAAATTTAAAACATTAAGTTGTAACGCAATTAGCAAAGAAGATATTCCACTCTAAAATTGTAACAGGTGTTACAGAAATGTCCAAGTTTTTATCTTAAATCTGATTCAAGTTTTTCAAATTTTTTTGGACAAACATGACTTTGATAACTTACAAAAAGGTACCCTTTTCTATGAACATATGAAATATTGTGATGTTAGCACTAGCAGAAATGCCTTTTCAAGGATATATATAGAAAAATACTTCTTTTCCCATAAACTCTCCTTGTCTGTCAATCCTATATCCTACAAAAATGACTTTGACAATTTTAAGGTACCCTTTTCTATGAACATGTAAAATTTTGTGGTGTTAGCACTAGCAGAAATGCCTTTCAAGGCTAATCCAATTAAAGTTTTTACAAAGGATATATATAGAGAAATACTCCATTACCACTGCTGTAAACTTGCCTTGTCTGCCCATCCTATATGAGACATTTTCTCTATGTGCTATCACCAGGAAATGTCACATGCACATAGAAAAATGCAAAGCAATCAAGTGGAGGTCAAAAATACAAAGTGATTGACATTCAAAAGCATGAAACGGACAGCTTCAAATCAGTGTTTAAAGTTTTGTCTATGAAAGGACATTTCCATAGATATATGTACAAACAAGACATACAAATCATAAATAATGTTCAAACCATCCTCCTACTCCTATCACATATAGAAAATGTGTAACACCTGTTATACATAACAGGTGTTACACATTTTGTATGTTTAATTGAAAGATGTTGAATATAAAAGAAGAAAATCAAATTGTATAAGGCTCTTCACAGCCACCAGATCAACGCCCTGATTTGCATTAAAAGAATATATATATTGAATATGTGAACCAGTGTGAACCCCTACCTTAACTTTTATCAACGGAACATAACAGATGTTACTCAGGTTTCCTAGGTATCCAAACTAGGCTTTTTAAGAAAAGGCAGTTATCTGAATTATTTTTTAACAATTTTCTGTGATTTATTATAGACTAGTCTTAATTGTTGTCATACTTTTGTATGCCTTTAATGATATTTTGTACTTTATTTGGTTTATAAAAGCCCTTTTTTGAGGTTGTTTTTGTATCCTTTTTTAGATACATTAGAAATATTCAACAACTATCATGGGTTCAGTGTGTTGATTTTCTCTGTTTTTAAGGAAAATTCAACTATTTGAGAGTTATATTCTAGTTGATTAGGGGCATTTTTATTTTTTATCTTCTTGGTCAACGTTTGGTGGAATGGCCCTGATTCAACAGTCTTATTATTTCCTACAAAATCACAGGTACTCTCGGGTTCCTTATTATCGTCCCGGCCCGATAATAAAAATGGACGTAAAAATCCACGGGGACGCGCTTAATAGGAGCTGGCCCGTTTATTGAAAAGTTTTTGAAAAAAAAAAAATTTGGAAAAAATATTTTT
>JAUUEB010192758.1:0-13917 GCA_032362205.1 Clione limacina
TTCGCTGGCGAGGTGAGCAAAGAATAGAATGAATTCTCAAATAACCCCTAGACCGACATACCTACGTCTTAAAGGCAATTATAAATATAGATGTGCTTGGATAAGTATTTTAAGTTTTTTACTGTGTATTCATTAAGGTGATTGTTTCAAAAACATTATGTTAGAGTATTTTTGGTAATATCAGAAATTACATAACAGAATAGAAAGCTAGGTTTAATAGGAAAAAACGAGAAACGAAAGAAGTCTACATAGTTTTGTATTACCGGATGTGCGCTTTTCTAAGTTCTTGATAACTTGTGAAATGAAGTATCGTTGTTTTCTATAAGCGTGTAATCGTACTTGTGTGGGAGTATTGTTCAACAGTTTGGTAATAAACTTTCTATTATAACCCAGTATTTATCTATATAATGTTTACAATAACATGAATCCGTTTAAAACAAAAATAACTTGTTTCCGCTACGACAATAAAAAATACAATTTCTGCCTACACTTTGGCATAGCTATTCTTTTCTAGGTCAACACAACTAAAATACATCTTCATGAACGAACATATAAATCGATGATAAAAACTCACCCCCAGAAACCTCGTCTCAGAACAATAATAGGAGAAAAAGCAAGCAATCTAACATATTCTTACAAAACCTTTAAACATGAAGGTGATTGTATGAACGTCACATAATTTGTGCTATTTTGAGACATATTCAGTATCGGTTTTTATGTGTTAGGTAATAGGACCCTTACTAACCTGGTTTCTTATTGTTAAAACCAATGTTTGAAATGAATTGAACTTCATCAGTTTCATTTGCCCACAATAAATTGAAAGAATTAAATCCTTATCAGCAAAGTACTTTAAACACTCAATTTTTTTCAACAACGTTGTGCTTTTCTCCGCCCAAAAAACGCCAACTATTCAGACTCAGAAGATATTCGTTTATCTTAGCTGCTAGTGTTAAAGTTTGTTTTGTAGACCTTTCTATTTTTGAAGATTTACTATATTTCCATCTCTTAACTCCTCCCTATTCATACAATTGATGTTTGATGCTTTATGTCTGCTCTTATGTAATATTTGTTACTTGAGCTGAATAAACTGAACTGAGCTGAACTGTAATCCTTTTGATTTCCAACAAACAATGGGTATGTAACGTACATAACTTTCAAATTTAACATATGCCTCCGATAGGAATACGGGCTAGATTTATGTCCTGAGTTTGCTTGGCATTGACAACATGGATTAAACAATCGATAACAAATATATGATCTGATGTGTGTATCACTGTCTTTCAATAAGATATAAGAAATCAGTCTCCAATGGCTAATAAAACTTATTCAAATTAATTTCTCGTATTTGAGATGGACGTGAATCAACACCTAACACAAATAGGTCTTCACTCTCATGATAGTCTCTCGAAACCAGTGTATTGTTGAAATGACAGACTTTGTTATTTTTAGTGTCGTAGAGCTAATAACGCAGACATCATGTACTGAATGGTTCTGTATTGAGACATAAAAGATATGCGGGCGTTGAGGGTCGGACACTGTTTGTACATTGTTGCTAAACCAAACATACGTTATTAATTAGCGATGACGATAGGCGTCATTATTCTGTCATCGATTAGGTTCAGTTGAGCAATACAATCATTAGGTTCGGTCACTGAGATAGACATGATCATGACAATGTATTGGGTCAATCGATGAGATACATGACAGTAATATGATGTGTCTGGTTTTGACAATCTATGTAACCGATGACACTTATGCTTTAGTCTGTTGCACAACCTAAGTCCTTGCCAGCAGGTCTTTTCGTATATTACA
This sequence comes from Clione limacina, assembly GCA_032362205.1. Classification (NCBI taxonomy): domain Eukaryota; kingdom Metazoa; phylum Mollusca; class Gastropoda; order Pteropoda; family Clionidae; genus Clione; species Clione limacina. Next base: position 1,813 of record JAUUEB010192758.1, read on the forward strand.
CCATCGTGACGTCATGTAAACGTCATCACAGACAAATCGTGAATACAATCCGTATCACTAAGAGTATTTTGACAATTTTTTGAATATATATACTATATACGCAAAAGAAACGCATAGTTCCAAAGGGCAAAAATACACATTAACACAATCCATCGCTGTCCAATTTCACAATTGGTTTGTGAAGTTTATTTCAATATATCTTTTGCTTGTTTGTGAGTACGCTTAAAATATTAATAATGATAGTGAAAGGGTTCAAACCACACTTTTTGGGTTATAAACCTTAGTTTGGAAATCTAAAGTTACACATGTCTTTTTTTGACATGTTGCAAGTTAATAAAACATATTTTTATTGACTTTGTATTTAAAGTTGAAATACACCATGGTGCCAACATATCATCTGCGCAGCATTAAAAGCGAAATGTTTACAAACGGCAAACATACATCCTTAAACACGACACATCGATATTAAATTCTCAATGGGACTTGAGAATTTAACTTAGTTTATTGTTTTAATCTATTTATGAATACACTCCAAAATGTAGTGTTGATAGCGTTTACCTTTCGAGTTATCGCCCTTAGTTTAGTTAAAGGGTGAAGCTTAAAGTTGCAAGACTATCTAGACATTTGGGCAAAGTTGAAAATTGTGTCTTTTAAAAAAGCATTTTTTTTATTCACCCGTAGTAGTTTTTTTTTATATATCAACCAGATAAAATCATCTAGCACGAAAATGGTGTAAATTTTCAAAAAATAGAACGCAAATGCAGTTTTGAAAACGTAGTAATTCATTAGAATATAATAGATGTCACTTAACATACTAACGTCCGGTTTATATCACATACAGTACCCTTATGTCTTAAGGTAAACACTTTGTATATACCCCCCCCCCCCACACACACTAAGAATAATATCTTATACCCGACTCCGAGGTTTTGACATTGACCTGTCTGTAATTTAATATATGTCATAAATAAGTATATTGCGCACAGTAATGGTATAAATAACGATGCTATACATCTCTTTTCAATCTTCTCTGACAACGAAGTGATCATTGACGTCACTTGGGTCATCTCAGGCGTTTGTCTAGTCACCAAAATACGTCATCTCCTTCAATCCTTACTCATGATATACGTACATCGTTTTTATGCGGAGCTCATCAGATTAAGACAAATGTTCACAAACAGTTCGGACTTCATTCTATGTTTTTTTAAAACAATGTTACTGATATAAAGTTCAAGTGTTTTCATTTCATTTTCTTAATCAAATCTTGGCCAGTCGTATGGCCAGTACAGAAATGGCACAAGGATGCTCCAATATACGTCATCAACTACTGTTTATGTATAGCTAGACCTATCTCGCTATAAACAATGATTGGCGCTTTGGTCTTTCATGACATTCATTGTTCCCTGCAACCGCGCGAAAATTTTAGACGGCCGTCTTAGATTCATGCACAAGCAATAGTTGCCCAAATAAGTTGTTTTTTCAAAAACAATGTAAATTCACCCCAGGAACCCTTTCGGACACACTTAATTATGGCATTTGCAGCAGAGCCCAGCAGACATTAACAGTCAAACATACATATGTTTGGGAATACACTGAATTGGAGTGACAACCAATATCAAATGAATGACAGCAAATATTCACCAATAACTGGTTGACAGACTCAATTACATAGTCACTAATTGATCATTGTACATCTGTCGATTATTGAATTTTCTAGTCTCTTGTTTTTATTTGCTTTGCACATCCCATCTGTCTTTCGAACTAGTTGCCTTCTAGAAACCATTTATCCTTTCAAATATCAAAGCTGCTTTGATACAATATTCGCCACACTGACACACTCACTGACACACTCACTGACACACTCACTGACACACTCACTGACACACTCACATAACAATCAAAATCTACTTCTAACTAATATGAGACCCAAGCACTGTCAAGTTAATTGTCAAATATGATGACGTCAATTTATTGACATATAAAAGAACAAGTGTCGAGTACTGTCGTCCTACTCAGACCTTAACACTGACAATTTTTAGGAAAGCATTTCTTCCTCCTTCCGAGAATTAAAAAAAATCAAAGCTTGTTTTTTGAATTAATTGTTGTTTGTTTTATCACTTAAAATACAAATTATATGTCAAGATTACAGAAAATTAGATAATACAGTTTTAATAGGTTGGATAACTGCGAAAGTGTTTTAGATAATATGGCATCATAATTGAAGACGGAAAATTTAAGAGATGGCCTAGATAAACTTTTGACTAGAATATGAAGTCTTATGTAAATTTATTTTTTATTTTCTCTATATATCGTTTAAAAAATAGCGACTATGAGTTTCTAAATTATATGCGTCGTTGTGTGTTACTCTCTAATACAGGCTTACAAAACACAGCACAAAACGTACAGACTATATTGATTGCCTAATTCCTTTGTCTAGCGGTGTCGTATTTACGTTAAGTAGATTTTATTTGTCCACAAGGAGAAGAGATATAAATCGGATAAACTTTAGCGTGAGATTAATCTAGAGCGGCATACTGAACAGTTTGATATAATCAGGCTATTTTGGTGTCTGCGCGTCATTGTCAAAGAACTAGTGGGTGACCCCCCCCCCCTCCTTGGTAATTTAAGAGACACAATTTGCTAACTAGTTTATTTGTGGCTATTCGTTCCCCACTGTCTGGCAACGAATACTGTCGCCATTATGACCTTTGAAGGTTATTTACTAAAAATAAGTATAATTCCTTAAAATATAAAAAGGTTTATTATTATGTCACGTTCCATTCACAAGTAATGCGGGGGTTGCGATGGACTAGAGGTGGGCGTACTCGACTTCTGTTTCCTATACTTTAGTTTGAACAGTTTCAAATTTTCATCTTTTCCAGATTTATTCATTTATGTAAATGAGCTACAATGATCAGATTGATGCATGTTCACTAAGTTCATTCAGTTATCTTTATTTCGATACCATTTTTTTCATTGAGTAGAGAAACTTAGGCCTGACTTTTTTACATAATTTATTTCTTAACTTTTTATACAATTATGATTTTAAAACATTTATTTATAATACTTCTTTCGATAACCCCCCCCCCTTTTTTTTTCTTTTTTTTTTTTACATCGAATTAGTTTATCTAGCAGCTTTGAAATATGATATATTTACCTGTTTTTTTTTAATAATTAAGCTAAAAAATATTTATAATTCCTGAACAATAATTTAACAATATATATAAACACCTGTTTTTCGGCAAGTGCTCAGAAATGTATTTAAATTTTACTTGTCACTGTAACCAAGTAAATGTAACCGTTTGTAATCCCGTTGTGATATTTTGTGAGAAATAAGGAAAACTAATGTTTTATTTATAACTCCGTACGGGACTTAATGATAAAGAAAAATATATTTATCAATGCAATTGTTCTAATTGTACTTTCAGGGGCAATAATTCAGTTATGGCAACACAATTTTGGGGACAGGCAGTCGAAAATGAACAGCCCAGATGTACAACTAGTCGAAAAAATTAATCCTCTTAATTCCCTGTGACCCGCAGTATATAACAAATTGCTTATAGGAATTGCAGAAATATATTTTGTAATCGTTGAGTGCCACAACTTATCTTTCTTTGAAAATTGACTTTAAAAGACTAAACTAATCCAATTTTAAACTGAAAAACAGTGTGAAATATTATTTGTTCATAATCAATTTTTTATCTATCATTTCATTGCTTTTGTTACGAATGTATAAAAAGGTAACATAAACGCACAGCGTGGTCAAGTGGTTGGCTTTCCTAATAGGAAGCGAGAGGTCCAGGGTTCTAAAACCATCGCTGCCTGGCCTTTTAAAAGAAAATGTTCATTGTGAAAAGACAGTGAGGATATTGTAGGAGTATCTGTACTTTTCCCAAGGGGAGTTTCTTTTCATAAATTAATGGCATACGAATTTTATATTGATGGATGTATATCGATCGAGTTTCAACGACCTCGATATTCATACATCAATACAAAAAACGAGCATGCCGTTATTTTGGTATAGAAACTCATCCTGGGAGTATTCATTTTATTTTACACGGATTGTTTCATTAATGTGTTGTAATATATCATCAAGAAACAAAACCTACGTCATAGAAAACAACTGACGAACACAAAAGTACGACGATTGATATTATTATTTCGAATCATGTAATGAGTATGAAGCACGCGCACTGGGTGAAGACGATCTAAAAAAAGAAATGACACAGTTTATAGTGCAGTTGTAGTGGAGCAAACAACAACAATCTTATTTATACATTCAGACGGTTAAAAGTTAAATTCAGTATGTGTAATAGATGTATTGTTTTATTTAACATTATAACGGCTGCTAATTAATGTTTAAAACTTCAAGAGCTCAATTAAAGCGATACTGTTTGGAAGTCTATGCATGTCCATGCAGACATTCTGTGGATATGTGTCACGTAGTTGAAAAGGAAAATAATGAATCATTAACCGTCATCTTGCGTTCAGTATGATGGCAAGACGAATGCTCCGTTTTCTTTTATGTTTCAAGAACGTTGCTGTTTATCAATAATTTTTCAACTTTAATTAATATTTTAGGTTTATCTCTGCAAACATTAAGTCATGGATTAACAAAATCTCAAATATTCTATCAAAATGCGCACGTTAAGTATGTCACTGTTAAACTTCTTATTTCGTTAATCAATTTGTTGTAGACAAAGTAGATAGGTATGTTTTTGTCAACCCATGTTATAAAGGGTGAAATAAAAACTAGTCTCTCCCACATTGAATCTGATATTGAATCATCAAAAATCCGAGTATCGACGTATTAAACACGGTTACTCAGAAATGTGAATATATGCGTCAAGGGATTCCCCAAGGTGTGGCCTATACGCAGCGAAATAACAATAATGTCATGAGAATAAAAACTAACTCATGAATGTTTCTCTTTCATGTTCTTCCCTCTACGTGATATTCTTGTATCGCACCCTTTACAATAATAAGAATAATTGATGTGCTAAAGATATTTTTATTGTTCCCGTTTACGTCTCGATTCGTTATTCTCTGTTTTCGGTTATCACTGATTAACACTTTGTAAATGAAGAAACATCGCCGTTTTGTTCTATAGAAATGTTCAATAGACCTTATAAAAATGGGAGTTTTTTATATGGTTTTTAGTCGGTATTTTTCACAAAGATCATACAACAAATGAATCAAATGCACTAATAAAAACCCTTTTCATTTAAGCTCATGCACAGACTCAAAATCCAGCATGTTTTGAAAATGAAACACTAGTTTTAAAATAACCCGCAAGGCGTTTATTTTGAAAAAACTTGGTATAAAACATGTGGAATCCCTCAGATCAAGTTACAAAAAAATAGGAAAATTTCCAACTTGGAGTGTTATTTCTAACTCTTTTAACATTCTTTGACGAATGTGATCAATGTTTTCATTTGTCACCTTTCCTTTCCATAATTAAGTGTGGTATATCCGTAATTAATGGTTGATGATTGACGTAGTTTCTTGTTCTGGCTTTCAAAGAACATCTGATCAGAACCTTTGTCTAGCCAATAATCATAATTCTGGACACAAGTTTCACTTATCTCCAACCTTTTCACACCTCTTCGAAGGTGTGTGATAATTATTAACACCTGCTCTGAAAGTGGAATAACAAAGGATTGAAAATGATAAAAGAGGCAAACTGCTTAGCTTTATTATGTTTACAGTTACGGGTTATTAGACTGAAGCAAAATGAATCTAGGTTACCTGGCAATCTACGTACGTCACTTGTCCGGGTAGTTTTAGGCGGCAAATCGATAAATTCATAAAATAAAATTATTTGAAATGCATTAATTAAACATTTGGTATGAAGGCAAGTCAATATTTGAAATGAAGGTTAGTACAAATCTTAGAACCAAAATAAGTCAATATTTGAAAAAAGGTAAGTCAACAAATGACATGATGGTAGTCAACATTTTAAACTAAGGTAAGTGAATTGCAATGGTTTAATGGTGAGCGTTTTTAGCTCTCACCTGAGAGGTAGTGGGTTCGAGCAATCGCGTCGCCACTTGTCATTTCAGGTAATACATTGGGAAAGTATTTTCACCCTCTTTCCCACTTGGCGATGCTCAGCGGCGCCACGCAATGACTTCAAAAACATTGTACAAAAAAGTGCGCTCGAGGGACATAAAAACCCTTGGGGAAAATAAATATTAAATATCAACATTTGTAATGAAAATAAGTCAACATTTTAAAGGTGAGTAATTCACCATTTGAAATGAAAGTGAGTCAACAGATGATTAAGTCAAACTTTGAAATTTAGGTTCGTCAACATTTAAAATTAAACTTGGCATTATTTATAATGAAAGAAATCATTATTTGAAATTAATTTTGTTAGACAATGGTTGCCAACTTTACGTTCAAAACTACTGAGGTGCCAGATTTGATTTTCTTCATATGTTAGTCAATTCGTATCCGATCTAGTATACCATTTCATGAAATTATAATTTTTGCAAAAAGGAAGCTGTTCAATTTCTTCTAATTTGTATTTTTGTTTATACTCCGGTGCGCGTTATGCATTTTAATTCAAAAGCTTTCGTTTATATTATTTTTACCTTAACCAAGCAAACAGTATTAAACAACAGTGATGAGCAGACTGATATGAAGTATATACACTCTATAGAGCTATCGGATTCTATTTCATCCGATTTCTTAAAGTTGCTGATTTGTAAACATTATTCTCAAAGTCATGCCATTAATCATAGACTTGAAAGGGAACCCATAGAGTTGTTAGGCTTGTCTTGGTATTGACTGATATATTAACTGTCCTTTTAGAAAACCAAGAACACTTATAAAAATGCTTTAATCATCTTTAGACATGATTCTTAGTCTCTGATACAAGACCGTTGGTATCAACTATAAAGGCTATATAACTTTCGACACCAAAATAAACCCAGTACATTTAACAATAAATTGTGTTACCTCCATACAAACCATGGCAAGCCATATTGAACAGTTTACTTTTGCCTACAGAGGCCTATATCCGGAACAATACACAATAAGTCATAATATTCAGTAAAGAAGTTTTACTGATTCAGGAAAGAAGTTATACTACTACAACAGAAAAGATGTCAAGCTACTTCAGAAAAGCAGTGCTACTGATCCAGTAAAGAAGGCATACTACTTCATAAAAGATGGTATAAGACTTCAGAAAAGAAATTACAAAACCGAGACCTCGTGTGTGGCTCAGTAAAAAGTGTATTTTTGGCCAACAAGTATACAAAAAAACGTTATATTTATATTATATGTATGTGATATAATATCCTATGGTTGGCTTATTTGTCTTGCTTTTTGTCGAATTTCCTTTTTTTTCAAAAATTGATATGCTAGTGGCTACCATGAAAGTTTTGGATAAATATGTCGTCAATACACTGGCATTGACACAACTGATAAAGTAATACACTTTGAAGAGAAAGGAAAAGAGCGCCGAAGTGATGAAATGAGAAAGCAAGGAGCTAAAAAAGGCCAACTTCTGAATTAATCATGTCCCGAGTAGTGGCAAATGTATTGACTCTGGGGTGCGTTTCGTTCAATTAACTTTATTAGATTTTGTTTGGAGGCAATCTAGTCGTCAGGGCACTGTCCTACAGCTGAGACCAGAGTAATGTGTCAATCCGAGTTTTTCGTACTATTTCCACTTACAGTTAATTCTATTGATGTTTCATTACAAAAAACACAAAATTTGTTTTCCCTTTAAAAAATATTAAAAAAGAATAAAGAAAGAAATAACAAAGGAAAAAGAAAAGAAAAAAGTCCAAGAAAAAAACAAAGCGAGATGTGAATTGCTTTTCAATACGTCTAAGTACTTTTAAAGTACTTAGACGTATTGAAAAGCAATTCACATCTCGCTTTGTTTTTGTAGCCTTTAAATATATAGCCATATCATACAGCAAAATAAAGAATCAAATGTCATCTTGAAATTGACGTGTATAAAATATTCAAAGAGATTAAATTGTTTCTCCACATGCGCGGTCGGCATAAAAAAGAAGCAACATTTAGATAGCCTCAATTAGATTACTCACTTAAACACTTGGATATATTATGAGGCTCTTAACTTTGTATGGACATGTCTGCAATAGATTGCTGCACAATTCCTTTTACAAAACATGTGTTCATGTGCTTTTTATAGGTTGTAAACAATTGAAAAGTCACATTGACACTGGGGCCAGAAGTTGGCTTGCAGATAAAATAACGAATTGCTATTGAATTTTTACGACCGAGTAAATCCATCAGATGTCAATAGCCATGAAAAGATTAAAACACACGTATTGTTCGTTTAAAACATTAGAAAAAAAAGTGAACAAATGGATGCACGCATGTCATATAATCCATTCAATTACTAAAAAAAAAGTAAATTAAAAACCGTTTGATCCGATTCGTCTCGTCGAGCACCTGTTTTCCAAGTACCCATTTGTTACGGTATGACGTTTTTATAATTACGATGACGTCATTGATGTCAGTTTCAACGACGTCATCTCGTCAATCTGGATTCATTTCTCGGGAAATAATGAATAGCATATAAGTAATCGTCTCATCAACACCTTTCATTTCACGAACCGTTCTGGAGACTGGATTTCTTGACCCAATGTTGGCTCAACTATTTTTTTTATTCATTCAACCCTAGTAGTATTCATTATTGCAATTCTCCTCATGTATCCGCTCAGGATTTTTTTAAAGATGCCACTTTGCAACATGGACCAGGACGTAGCCATCTTTGGGATTGAGACCATAATATCTAATTTTCTAAAAAAAAACATGGCTGATTTAATCGAAGAAAAGCAATGGGAAAAAACAGATGATTTAAACCTATATCTGGTAGTCAATGAGCACATCATGACGTTCTCTGGTTTTGGCATCAATTCAGAATGATCTCCAAGGGCGAAATGCCATTAATTCAAAAATGGACTGCTTTTAACAGACACTTTTTCATAGTTTTGGAAAATTATTCTCGTTAAAGCTTATGAAGATAAAAGAACAGGAATAAAAAAGAACGAAAAATAACAACCAGCTTTTTATCTTGGAAATATATTTTTTTTAAATAGCACACTACTGAGTTGTCTTAAAACTAGAGTTCTGACGTCATGACACCATGCTATTACTCGTTGAGGAGAAATCATTGTGTCGTTAACTATATCGAATATAATCATTGTGTCGTTAACTATATGGAATAGAATTGCTTTATTAGTTTGAGAACTCTGTGAACTCATGATATTTTTTTAAAGAAATATTATATTGCTTCACCATGTTTTGGTTGATCGACTTTTTATGTCCAATGATTTTATTTCATGGATCTTTTCATTTGAAAAGAGACTCATAATATTATCCATCACTTTGAAAAGGTAGACAGAGTGGTCTTCCGTACTACGCATCCATTTAATATATTCTTCACGATTATAGATAATAGATACATACAATATGTGGTCTTCTGTCGAGACTAGAACCACTATGTGTGAATATAGATAATAGATACGTGCAATATGTGGTCTTCTGTCGAGACTAGAACCACCATGTGTGGATATAGATAATAGATACATACTTAGGTCTTCTGTCGAGACTAGAACCACCATGTGTGATTATAAATAATAGATACATACAATATGTGGTCTTCTGTCGAGACTAGAACCACCATGTGTGAATATAGATAATAGATACATACACTATGTGGTCTTCTGTCGAAACTAGAACCACCATGTGTGAATATAGATAATACATACATACACTATGTGGTCTTCTGTCGAGACTAGAACCATCATGTGTGAATATAGATAATAGATACATACAATATGTGGTTTTCTGTCGAGACTAGAACCACGATGTGTGAATATAGATTTCATAATCTACCAATGGTACCGTTAAATCTCCAAATGAGACTCTTGTTTTCTAGAACGTCAGAATTTGTTAAATAATCATATCGTTCATGTTGTTGCTTTATGTTAAGAGAAAATGATGACACGAGGGTTAGGCAGAAATTAGAAAGACCCGTTAACTAAAAATGAATAACTCAATAATCAAACAATTAATATAGACAAATGTTCACCTAAGGCTATAAGGCTATAAAAAAGAAGTCACAAAAAGCAAAGTCAGATAATTATTCGTCAATTGACACGTTCTTTGTGCGAAGACAATTCAAGAGAGAGAAAAATTGAATTACGATCCAATGTGCGTGAGAAATGAACTTATACCTGTCACTAAAGACTAAGAATGGGAGTAAAGGACACTCAATGTTCTTTAAAGAGCGTCCTTGCGACATCAACAAGGTACGTGTTCTGGATTCAAAAGATCAGAAAGATTCGTTGTTGTCACTAAGATCCTTCTATTGAAGTCAATTCATTCGAATATCAATTGTGTGGGATTGCCATTTCTTTGCTTTTTATTTGTAAGTTTTTGTTCACCGTATTTCCTTATGTCATGTCGCTTATAATGTGTTCTTAATTAATGTATATGTATATATATATATATGTATATATTCAATAATATTCTGATTATATTGTGTCATGCCTACATACTTATCCTCCCATAACAAGGTCATATTTATCTTGATGTACATTAATCTTTATAATAAGATTCAAAATATGTTTTTTATGTGTGTATTTGTATGCAATGGGATTACAGCCACAGTCTTAGCAAAATGTTGGTAGATATTACAATATGTGAAATTAAGCTTTTGGTGTAATTCTGTCGACTCTTAGAAAAGTTATTAGCTTTTTAGTTTTACTATGTTGTCTCTGTAAAAAACTCACTATGAATCTACAATTCAATATGAACAAACATGGACCATATCCGGAAGTACTTATAATAGGCACGGAGCACGTTCATTGAACACAACATTATCCTTCCTAATTAATGTAAACACCAGCTGATAAAAATAGTAAATATATAATACAGGTTGTTTTAAAACTATGATTTTTTAAAGCAGGGTTGGAAGCATATTGGCGCATTATATATATAGAGTCAGACAGAGGTCTACATGGGGGTTAAAAAGTATTCTCCCGGGGCAAGACCGTGTACTAAGCCACTAGTCAATGATATAGATATCTACCCTGTCTATGTGTTAACTGTATTATCTGAAAACCACGAGAGGGTTCGTCAAGAATTGCTTAGTATACATATTTTTTTTACCTCTATAATACATTATTAATTGGAGAATCTCGAGAATCAATAAACAATAAACCCCACGAAAACACCGTATTTTTATTATTTCTGTTCCCTTATGCTTGTTTCATGTCACGTCAATTTTTACTTTTTTGTTTTCTGAGATGTTAATGTTGCCTTATTTCTATTCCTTTATGTTTCATCTCTTAATTCCTTCTTATTCATAAACTTATGTATGCTCTTATGTAATGTGTGTACCCTGATGACAAGATTGCCTCCAAACGAAATCTACAAAAGTAAACATATTGCCCTTTTGATCATCATAAAGTGACTTGACCCTACTTTCCTTTTGACAAATTGAGTATATTTTCCTTAAGATGATGTGACCCGATTTTCTCTGGATGATGAGACCAGATTTTCATTTTGATGATGAGACCAGATTTTCATTTTGATGATGGGACCAGATTTTCATTTTGATCAAGCGACCAGACTTGGATGAAAAGACAAGATTTTAATTTTTATGAAGTGGCCAGATTTCCCCTTGGATGAAAAGACCAGATTTCCCCTCTGATGAAGTTACCAATTTTTCATGTTGATGAAGTGACCAGACTTTCATTTTGATGAAGTTACCAGATTTTCCCTTAGATGAATAGACAATATTTTTTATTATGATGAAGTGACTAGATTTTCCCTTTGGATAAAGTGACCAAATTTTCACTTGGATGAAGTGACTAGATTGTCTCTTGGATGAAAAGACAATATTTTCAATATGATGAAATATTCTGATTTCCCTTTGATGAAGTGACCAGATTTTCCCTTGGATAAAGTGACCATATTTTCCCTTGCATGAAGTGATTAGATTTCCCCTTGCATGAAGTGACCATATTTTCCCTTGGATGAAGTGACCAGATTTTCCCTTGCATGAAGTGATCAGATTTCCCCTTGCATGAAGTGATTGGATTTCCCCTTGCA
>JAUUEB010193089.1:0-13912 GCA_032362205.1 Clione limacina
ACTACTGGAATTATCAAGATTTTAAGATGTCATTTGGAATGCTCAAATTACCCCAGGTGTGCCCAGAATGCAGTATTTGCATCCTTTTTTCCATGCCCCCGAATCCCCCTAGCGTTCTCGGCACTTTTTGCCCTCGGTAAGTCTGGCGCCAGGTGCTACGTGCTTGTGTCTGATTTTCCCTCCTGAACTGGATTTTCCAGTTCCCACCTATGTTGTTTTAGTAAAATAATGTCTAATATCTTCTCTTGTGGTTATAGGTACCAGCTGGTGTGTCAGAAAGTGACTGGCAGCAGCTGAATGAGGATAGATCTTCAGCCGAGGAAACAGGCCAGATTGTGGCCAGAATTGTAGAGGATCTGCTTGAGCAAGCGGAGACAGAAGAAGATGGTGCTAATGACATTTCACCCAGTACTATGAAGTCGTCACTTGACCTGTTAGAACAACAAACCACACAGGAGCAGAATCCTGTCAAAAAAGGAGCTCCAACTCGTGTGAATCTTCGGAGACACCCAACATTAGAGCTCAATCCCCAGTAATTTTGTTTTATTCTGATAAGAGATTAACTTTCACTTGACAAATATTTACCTTATATATATATAAACACATTGCAAGATTAACGATTATTGTGAAATGTTTGGAAGGTTGACAGGATGTTTCCTTTGAAAAATGTATCCTTCTGGAATATTTTTCAGGAGTTGATAAGGACATTTCCTTTGATTTTTTTTCCTTCTGATACATTTTTCAGAAGTTGATGAGGATATTTCCTTTAAATTTGTTTTCCTTCTGGAACATTTTTCAGGAGTTCATAAGGACAATTCCTTTGACTTTTTTTCCTTATGGTATTTTTTCAGGAGTTGATAAAGATTTTTCCTTTGAATTTGTTTTCCTTATGGAACATTTTTCAGAAGTTTTCCATTTTCAAAACTCAAATACTATAGTCCTTGATGTCAACACAAAAAGGGTCTGCTGTAGTCATGACTACATAGTTAAGTCAGTATGACATTGTTTTAACAGTCAAGCTTGAAAATAGTCATCGTAAGTAAGATGTGCAATGTGAACCAAAGTGAAGTGTCCTGATTATACTCTTTAATTGATTTCAGTCAATTAGGAATTAGTGGGTTTTTAATGTATTTATGGAAAAATCTTTTATCTTTTAGTAAAGTATGTAGATGTATCTGTATATAGCTGTTAGATTTACTATATGGGGCCTTTCTTAGTGCTACAGAGGTTGTGAATTCCTCACGCACAACATGTTGTGATAGATGGTGGCATTTGTAGGTCAGTAATTGAAGAAAGATCTTAAGTCTGTTGACTTTTTTGTAGCTTGGCTTTAAAATGAAATATTCATGAATCATGAACAACATTTTTTAAGTTCATGGATCATATATTTAACACTTTGTTTTCTGAATGTGATGCTTTCATATAATGCATTTTGTATATAACATTTTTCACACATTATGAAATCAACTTTTTGTGTCTGTACCCTTTAGAAAAGTATTTTTAACACATGAAGCACTAACTTAACAAATTTAGTTTTATTAACCGACGGTTTCAAAAAGTGAAAGTGAAAGTAAACTTAGCAGTATCTTCCAAATGTTTATAAAAGAAATAACTGAATGAAAAAATAAAGATTTAAAAAAGATTCCATTTCATTTGTACTCTAGTGCAATGTTTATGCACTTTCAGTTTCAAATACCATTGCACATATTTAGTACTATGTTTAGTGAATACCAATGCTTTCATATGCCTTTTGCATATAATATTTTGCGCACATTTTTATTACTTATTCTGTCTATATACGTTTGAAAATATTTTACAGTTACATGAAACATATGTGTATTATGAAATTATTATTTTTTTAAAGAGAAAGAAAATTGATTATCTTCCAAAAGTTTATAAGATAAATTTCTTCCAGCATTGAAAATATAACTAAAACTAAAATCCTGATTCATCTTTGCTTTAATTCAAAGCTTGAATAAACTTTAAGTTTCAAATGCCAATAAATCTGTTAAGCGTGCCATAAAGAAAGATAATGTGATATAACAGTTTTATTTACTAATGCTTTTCCTCACCTATCACCTTTGTACTAATGCCGGTAGGGCCCCCCACCTCACATTACTACAATAACATACCAATCTTCTTGATCCCTGCTTCTGTGTAATACTACTTTCAGTATCAAGCCACAGTTGCATGTTATGTTGTCCATGTACAAGCTTTGCTTTAAGTTATTAAATAAATGTTCATGCTTACCAGTTATTTTACCGACTATCCCAAAATTGATGGAACTCAAATAAACATGGATAATGAGAAAAGTTTTGAATAAAATACCACCAAATTCAAAAGGAATATAATATATATGCAAAACACTTGTAATGTCTATATCAGCAATAGCATGGATTCTCAAAAAAAAAAAGATTAGTAATAATATATTATTGAATCTAAATCAGTGAAAAAGTATTTTATCCGTTTTTTATGGGCTTTGTATAGAGCAGATTGAAATTTTACAATGGAATCAGCCAATTCTTTAATGATTTAGTGACCCATGAAACAAAGCTGTCTGTTTCAGACCAGGCTACAGCTACACTACACTTTCTTTCACACAGTGATGTGAAGAAGGCCCTGCAGGTCTTAGAACAAGCAGAAAGCTGTACTCGAGGAGTAGCTATCCTTCATCCTGCATGTCTTCTTAGCACAAGCAGAAAGCTGTACTAGAGTAGTAGCTATCCTTCATCCTTTTATTCTGGCATAAAGTCTGACAACAGTAGCTGTTCTGGCTATACAGAGCTAATCTATTTATTGGGCCTGTATTGTAGTATACTTGTCTGATGCCATAGCAATATATATATCTTATAATCTAATATGACCTCTTTGAGTCGATAGTGCTGTAAAATCTTACGTAAATTGTTTTAGTTCCACCAATTTAGGGACGTCTGGTAGAAGTATTGTTCTAGATGTGTGATTTGTTGTATTTGCTCTACCTTTGAATCAACTATAGCACAGTGCATAGAAAAAATTAAGTGAAAATAAGGTTTTAAATTATATGCTCATCAAAACTTAACTTCTTTTGTTGATCATTGATTTCTGTAATTATTTAATAACATCTGGATATGTTCGTAAACAAATTCACTATTTTTAAAATTCAAAATGCTGTTCATAAATTTATTTTTTATGAATCTTTAACCTTTCTGTTTTAGTCCAATGTGCTCCATTTTTACTAATTGTCATAGCACAAGGTAGCAATCTGTATTCATTTTATTTCAACAAGGTTGTATATTTTGCAAAGCTTGAAGTATTTTTGACACCCAACCTATAGATTTCTATCTATATGCATCTTTTCTCCTGCTTTTCTTTTTGTCATACTTTAAGATACAGGTCACATCAATGTGAGAGTGTTCAAAGTGTGTATAGTTACAGTGTACACCTTTGTTCTTCATATGAATTTATGTTGAAAATTTATTTGAAAAACTTTGTAGGTGAATCTCCTTCTAAGTTCTAAACCTTCCTAAAGGCGTTTGTGTTTTGTCACTGAAACATTAGGTTAGGCACTGTAAAAGCATGCCACATTGTGAGCTTACAAAAGATGATTGTTCTGCGAAAAGTACACGATTTACTGAATATTTTCTAAAATTAACATGCGTGTGCCATATCTCATAATGTAACATCTTCACTGCCGTTTATAATGAGATAGATTTATCACAATCTCGCTGTTGTTTAAACTTGTTAACAAGTCAAGTCAATGTTTTAGGACACAATCATTTGGTGCTATTTGACATAAGACTGACTCACATAACATGCTTGCTTTTTTCTCACAGTTTTCCTGTCTGACAGTTCCTAGTGAAATTCTAGCTCTAATCTCGTTAATGTAGTTTGTATGAAGAGAACAAGCAATCTCTTTCAATTTAGAATTGTTAACACTGACATTAAACATCTTATAAGATATGACTCATAGTAAAAGATATTTTGCTAATCTTTAATTGTCAAAGGTTTGACATGATCACCTTAAAACATCGTAAAGGATGAAATTACCCACCTCAAATGAGAAGATAGTGAGCTCAGTTATATACATATAACATGACAAGAGAAGACGGCACAAAAGACAAAAGCAGATAGTAGAAAAGTCAATAAAGACATTGGTAGTTTACTGTTGTAAAAATGAGTTAAACTTGCCTGTTTCAAATTAGGCTGTATAGATCACTGTGATGCACAAGAAAAGTATTCCTCTGTTGAGATTTGAACATGATGGTACCCAGGTTGTCGTCAATTTCCTGATAGAAGAAAAATATTGTTCACAAATTTCCATTTATTTTTCTTAACAGTTTGCTTAAAAACTACTTTTGTCTTAATTTTGACACCAAATTACTAAAAAATAAGTTTTCAGTTTTTTTTAAGCACTTCCATTTTGTTTATCAAATCAACTTTTTAATAAACTATCAAATTGTTAATTAATATATTGATAATATGGACTTAGTATACTTTGAGTAATATTATTACCCTGTTGTGTTGATCATTTAGTTAAGCGACCATAAGTTTTGCTATGCTTTTCGTTTATGATATTCTAAATAAATGTTTTCTTTATAATTGATTATTTGATAACACATTACTAAAATGTCATGAAATATTGATATTTCTAAGTTGTAATTCTGATTAGAGATTAAAAACTTCACCAACGTCATAAGAGATAATGTGACGTGATAATTATTTGCTCTGCAGTTTTCAACTAGTTTCAGAAATCAGATAAATGCATGTTCATATTTACTTAAAATTCTCTTACATTCAAAGGAGGAGATGGGGTTTGCGAAGGAGCACAACACGGAGAAAATCAGTGAACAGTGTCCTAGGACAAAAAGTAGTGTTGTTGCACGGTTCAAGAAAATTTAAGAAAGGAAGGCCAAAGACTATTTGGGTTCCAGAACGGCGCTCAGACACTACTGGAATGTCTCAAAGACAGATTGAAAGAGAAGCGCAACACAGAGAGCGATGGAGGGCCAATACAGATGACCTACAAGGAGGTGACAAGCCCATAACATCTTAGTTTGTTGCTGTATATATTGATTCTGGTAACTAACAAGCTTATGTACTTACTTATTTACGCCAGCATTATATGTGTTCAAAAGTGTTCACAAAATCTTCCTATAGTTGATGCAATCTTCTTCCCATAGTTGATGCAATCTTCCCATAGTTGATGCAATCTTCTTCCCATAGGTGATGCAATCTTTCCATAGTTGATGCAATATTCCAACAAGGACAGCAATTTATTTTGTAATTGCTTTTTATCTATTCTATTATATAGATATACCACCTTGTGTATAACCTTGCCATATTCTAATGAATTTTTTATCTATTGATCAAAATGTTTTAAAATTTGTCTTTTATCAATTTATCAATTTTATCATATAACGCACTTTGAGCTTGCATAAGGAAAGGCGCTATTAATATGCCATTTTTATTATTATATTATTCAGAATCATTTACTGATACATTAACGACTGCCACTTATATATCATTGTTATTTTGTTTTTAGAGCAATTATATGATCAATCTTCCATTGTGTAGAAAGCTTTATATTTCATGCTTTTATTGAGTGTATTTAGGTACTGGTGTAACAGCTGCTATTTTATTTTTTATGTTATTCCTTAATGTTCCCATTATTTTGAACTCATAGAAACATTTTTATTTGTGACATAATTTTGTTTTGGTGTTGGTTGGAAAGTTTCTATTTTGAATTAATGGTGCTAATGTTTTAATCTCTTGACTTATTTTCATGTCATTGATAACTTAATGTTTTATGAGATTTACCAAATTACAATTTGTAGATGTATTTGTTGATGTATTGCTATGACGACAAGATAATCAATATGATCTGTGGATACTTTGCAGAATAGAAATCTTCTTATATGTGATTAAAGAACTATTAGTATTGAAATAGAATTGCACATGTGATTTTCATTTAAAATCAATGCAATTTTCTAATGATCACTAAGCTGCAACTATAACATCCAGTTTGCATCTTTTATTTCATTCACACACACAGGAATAGATATGCAAGGTTCTAGCTGTTTATATTGGCAAAGATAGTGTTCATCATCTTGTTGATGGGGATGAATGGGGGATGGGTCATACATCTTTTTAGCAAGCTACTATGTTTTAATTAAGACCAAAACAGACACGGTTAAACAAAAATCTGATCCTTATAGCAAATGAAACATACAATGAATTATATTTATTATCTGGGTCCACAATAATAAACTATATTCTTAAACTGGGACCACAAATAATAAACTATTATCTTCATCTAGGACCACAATCAATAAGCTATATTTTTTATCTAGGACCACAATCAATAAGCTATATTTTTTATCTAGGACCACAATCGATAAACTATATTCTTTATCTGGGACCACAATCGATAAACTGTATTCTTTATCTGGGACCACAATCGATAAACTATATTCTTTATCTGGGACCACAAAGAATGAACTATATTCTTTATATGGGACCACAATCAATAAACTGTATTCTTTATCTGGGACCACAATGGATAAACTATATTCTTTATATGGGACCACAATCAATAAACTGTATTCTTTATCTGGGACCACAATCGATAAACTACATTCTTTATCTGGGACCACAAGAATTGCTTAATGTTTTATTATGAATTTGACACATTATTTTCAATACAGGCCTCTTCAGAAATGTTCTATTTTATTGATTTTTTCAGTTACTTGAATTATTCTATTTTTTTAAAACCACAGCTTATTGGTACCTTAATAAATGTGCTTGAAGTTATGTAATATTATTGTAAGAATACTATACTTTTCTTGTCTTTCTTTATCAAAGGTTTTAAAAATTACTTCAAACAATGATTTGTTGTTTTATTTTACTAGAAAAGGTTATTTTTGTGTTAACCTTTTATGTTACAGGCAGGTCTTATAGCTAATGCCCTATTCCACCAGCCGTTCTCGAACAACTCTGATACCTCGTTTTACTTTAAGGGACTGTTGTTTTTCCTTTTTTTAACATGAATTTCCTCCCCTTTTCTAGTAAGGAGTGTGTGTTGTGACTCAATTGTATCATCATTTTCTTTTAGTGTCATAACCTCTAGAAACATGACTCATTTCTATAGTGTTTTAAATAACAGCAATCATTAATCATATTTATGATATATTGATTGATTGATTTGTTTCTATCATGTGATAAAAGTATGTTCTATTGTTGTTTATGATGTTGGTGGTGATTAATTTGTAATTTGTTGCTTCACTTTAGAATACTGAACCTCTTGCTATTTGACTCAAGTCAATAACTCAACTTGATCATGTGGTGCTCAATAATGTTAAGATTATTTCATGCATCAAGTAGTCTTCCTTTTTTCATGTATTATTTTAAAAAATACACAAGAGACACTTTCTTAGATATTACTCTGCTCAATTAAACTTTTGAAATGTTTATTGACGCAAATCTAAAATTAAATTAAAAAACACACACAAACACTCACACACATGTACACACACACACATCTACACACACCAATGTGTCTAATTATTGTCTCTACAATTTAAGTTAAGGTGAGTGAATAAACACAATGTGAAGTGAACATGATTCACTTTACAATCATCAGTCAACTGTAGGGATCATTACTAGGCTTGCTGTTATATAGAGGCTAGTACCTGTTGCATAAATATGATGCAACTATAGAAGAATTTTTATCAAGATTATAATCAACAATTTATATTGTTATACAAAATTATATTTTCCCTAGATCAATTATGTTGTACATTAGAGTACTGATTATGCTATGACCCTGTCCGACTGATAATACTACGCTAAACAAAATTTAGGTTCTAAATCCTCCTCTGGAAAGTGCAATCAAGTGCTTACTTCTACTTAACGCTTTATTTTGCACTGTCATAATGGCGCCTATGGATGGATGTTTTCTCTTTGTGTTTGTATAACAAATGGTTTGTCATTTTTTCCCTCGTAGTCTCTTATTCATTGATGTACTCCTGGGTATTTGGTTCAACATTCAATCCAGTGCGTGCATATATGAACAAGGAAGGGACTACTCCGTGAAACAAATTTCACACCATTCAATACTTGCTTAAATGATGCGCTTTTGAAAGTAAAGACTTGATACTAGGAGTGCTTTTTTGAATCATTGTTCTGTTATTTGTTTGTAGAAACAGACTGATGTCATGTGCTAAATATAAACACACCGGTTTCCAAATATGTAGGAACCCAAGCTTTATATAACAGATCTTGCTTTGCCTCTACTTAACATCATCAAAACTAACTTTGTTCAACATCCTAGCATTGAAGATGACTGTGTTCATTAAGTGTGGCCTATATTGATTTTATAATACCATTGATGATGTTATCTTATAATTTGTCGTTTTTAAGCCACTCTCAGTGTGCAGGAGAAATGAATGAGTTGTTATCCTTTGCTTTCTGTTTAATGATAATGGAGTACAGTCAAATGTGTGGCGCAACGCATCAAATGGGTATGTGTGCTTTATTATTTGCCTTCAGATGAATCAAACTTTGAAAACCTTTTGTTTTCTTAAAAAGTCAATTTGATGACTAATTTGGTCAAATATTAACCTGTTTTGATGAAATTGGTTCCAAGAGAATAGGAAGGTATAGTTTTAATTGAATTTGTTGTGTTGTGCCACATATGTTTGCCAAGTTGTGTTCTATTTTTGTCTTTGTTTGTAAATTTTTCATTTTTTACAACTATACAGAAAAGAAAATTTTGTGTGTGTATTTTTCAGTTAAAACATTGTTTACTTTATATATATCATACATACTTATTTCATTTTTCTCTATGCTTCTACATTGACATATTTTTCTTATATTTTTTCCTTTATGTCAATAAATTCAGGCATTTATCGCCCCTTTTTTCACTATCTCTCATGTTTACACACATAGGACTTGTATGTATTTTAGAAAACTTATTACTCTAAGTTTTTTCATTTTGTA
Organism: Clione limacina; assembly: GCA_032362205.1. Lineage (NCBI taxonomy): Eukaryota > Metazoa > Mollusca > Gastropoda > Pteropoda > Clionidae > Clione > Clione limacina. Next base: position 8,977 of record JAUUEB010193089.1, read on the forward strand.
AACAAGTATATATTGTAAAACTTTATTTACTAGTTCTCAAAATTTGAGATAATCTTTTCTTTATTCAATTTACTTTTGTATCCCTGCTTTTACTTAACCGGTGAATGCATCTTCATTGTCAGTATTTATGTTACTAAAATCTTTAAAACAATATGATTATATTTTATTCTATTCATAAGCTTTAAAATTTTTCCTTATGATATTCTTGTGTATTAAAAATTCTTTGTGAAATGTTGACATTAATGGCCAAGCAGTAACAATGTATGTTATTTTCTTATACCCCTTTGATTATATTTCTTCCATCTTTGATCTGCATTCTTTCCTTACTCATATCTATGTTCCTTTTGTTGTTTTAGCAGATTAATTGTGTAAAAAAACACTGAATCTTTTGCGAGTTAGTGAAGGCCTAGTCAAGAGGAAAAATTACACATAAAGTCATAGAAGGACAAAGTTGCTTAGATGTCACATTATATGTGTTACTAGCATCTAGAAGTGTGATATTTGGATTAAACAAAACTCCAAGGTTCTTAAAAAATGCAAATTTAGATCATTATGGTTTCAACAGTTGCATTTTAGTTTTTTAACAAACTTTTAAACTGTTTATGTTTGCATCTCTAGAGAAAAGGGCAGAGTTGTACTTCCCACAGGGTTGTCCTATGCTTTGATTTAATGTGCAGTTTATTGTTGACACAATAAGTGTGAGAATAGCCTGCTGTCATCATTAGTTGATTTATATAAGTATGAGACAGTCTACAGGTGGATTCAGGGCAATAACCTCACTCGTTTGTTTACACAAACGGCTTATGAAAGATAATGAGTTTTTTTAAATCATGGGCAGGTTCCCTCTAGATTTTGAGTGTATAGACACTGAGAATTTTTGTATTGGTGTTATTTTTTATTTTCAAATAAAAAAAAAGAACTTGCTGCGCAATGGTTAATTTGGGTTCAAGTTGAATGACTTTTAATATTTCAACTGTTGTTTAAGATCCCAATTGAAAAAAATGGGGGGTGAAGAGTTTAACTGTGGCATACATTAGTGATATGAAAAGTGTTTTAGTTTCACTTTTCAACTTCTTTCTCCTCTTTTTATTGGATGAGTTATGTACATATGAAAGGAAAATGGTTTTATTTTTATAGTATATCAGCATAGATAGAATCTTGAAGAGTTTTTTAACATATGATTTGTTAACAAAAGTTTCTAGACTGATGTTATTTCATTAGACAATTATCCAAATTATGATTATATCCAACCCATGCCTTCAAATTCATCTTGTGATTGTGATCCATATGTGACAGACCAGGGGTGCAGAAATAATCCTAACTCCTGTTTTTTGTAACATGTGAGCCTTGTAGCTAATGTTTCTTTAACTTTATAATCAGACATGTTTTAAGCCATGGCTTTGTTGGTCCAAATGAAATGTGGAAGAAATTTGACTTTAATTGACTCCATGATCAAACATTCCAATTTTAGACCTAGAATCAAGTAAATGAAAGTACTAAGAGTGTTTTTGGACATTTCAAATGTTAAATCAATAATTTTAAACATACTCTTAGATAAAGATACTATTATTTGTGATCTCAGCTTGTATCATCGTCATAAAATTAGTGAAGGCGTGTCCTGCTAAGTAGTGAGAGCAGCCACTAGTAATACCCAATACTTTTTTTTGAACGTTGTCTTTGAAACATTGCAGTATTATTGAAACACAGCTGTCCACATCATTGTGTGATGAAAACGTAAACCACAACATAGCCCTTCATTGCTTTAAATATTTACTTCTTTTCTATTGGCAGAGAGAGAAGGAAAGCAAATGAAGCAGAGAACGAGAAAGGGAGAAAGAGAGAGATGGTGTTTTTCATTGTGTTGTCTGTTCAGATAGTATTATTTTTCTTATAAAATGTTGTTATTTGTTCAACCAAGTTTTTCATATGAATGATGATATGAATTAATGTTCTAGATATTGGCTTTTATTTGGCTATTTTTGCTTTACAAAGACACAGTTTTTATAAACACTTGCCACTACTACTGCTTAAAAAGATTATAGAAAGGTTATTATTATAGACTATTGGCTCTTTGACAAACAGACAAAGTTAACAATTGTTGTGATCTTAATAGTTATTATGTATAAATTATCTGTTATGGTTAAAATCTTCTAAAAAATGTGTACACACGCAACATGTTTTTAAATTTTGTTCTTCAGATCTTATTTTTAATTATAAGGACATTTTTGAGAAAAAGCTACAACGAATACATTTAAAAAAGAGACTATTCTAGTATGTATTTATATGTTCATGTATTTCAACATTTTTGTAACAACTTACAAATTAGTTATTATTACTTATGCTTATTATTGCTGTCAAATACTGGTTATGTAATTGGGTAAGGGAGATGGATAGAGACACCTTTCTCAATTAGACATGTTACATAATGTACAATGGAACGAGTATATAGAGTTAACAATCAGCTCAATACTGCACTCCAATATGCCTTGGCTTTACCTTTTCACATAAATTCAAAGCCTGTACTAATTGAATAATCAATTATAACATTTTGATTTAAAAAGCTTTTAATCAATAATTTAATTAAAAATATTAAAGTTAAAAGTAAAAAAAGGCAATATTAATTGAATATAATGGTATCAGCAGCTGTTACACAAAAATAGTTTTGCACTTTTTCTGTTTACAAGTATAAATTCTTTCTATCTCATAATTTCAGGTCATGCAGAGGGAACAAGTGAAGAGGACGAGAGTGTTTGTTGACTTTTGCAAATCCTTACTCAATAAAATTATTCTTTGTGTCATTAATCAAATTTGCTGTAAAACTGTTTCTAACAAACTACAGTCAGTTCTCAAGTATTCTTGCATTTTGAAATCCAACAGGTCTTTTTGGAACAAATAGTAAGGAAATACAGAAAAAATGTTTGAATTTCCAACATTGTAAAAGGACTGAATCTCTGATCATATCCCTGACCTGCTCACGGCCGCATCCAAATGACAGACACTGTTAGTTATAAATCTCTCTTTGTCTAACAAAGTCTTTGTGTTCGACGTACGAATGTGTAACGATACATACATACACACACTTTTCCTTTTAAACAGTGAAGTATACTTTTCTGACAAGTCTACTATTCTGACAAAATCACAGAGAATGGGACATGTCGGATATTTGAGAACTGACTGTATCTGCCAGACTCAGTGAATCTCTCACCTCTTAAAAATATGTAAGGTTTTGTTCTAATTATACAATAGACAGGATTGACATTTTTTTTAAACAGAAATAATGTAATCAGAGAATGTTTAGATATTATTGAGGCTGTTTTCAACATGATTAGGTGTATTTGAATGGTTCTTGTTTTTATAAACTCAAGCCTGTTAGATGTGCCAAAATTGCTCTGTAGGTTATTACTTTAAATATGTATGTCTATTTTTATAATTGTGTTCAAAGAAATATATGGCCCTTAGCTGAACAGCAAGGACAGTTTGTTTTAGTTATAGATTGTAAGCAATAAAATATTTACTTATAGTGCAATCATTTCACTTGATCCTCATACTTGGTTGATGTCAAGATATTTTTGTGATGTTCACTATTCAAACTTTGCTGTGATGTAAAATATGTAATGTCTCAGAACATCACATGTTGCAGATTTGATTCTGAGTAAACAGTCTATAAAGGCTATATAAGGGGTATTTTCAAAAATGTGATTTTAGTTGTACTTTTTTTATAGACCTTTCTTGGCCATAGGATGAATACTATTGTTCAAAATCTTTTCTATTTACATCTCTTCTTCCAGTTTTAATCTTTAATGCCAACTATATGCTGTTTAATATTCAAACTTAAAAGGCCATTTTCTTAAAAAATGTTTTCAAAACAAAGCACATTAAAAATATATGACTCTGTTTTTCAATTAATTCTTTTTATTTTTTCAACAAATGTTTTTTAATATGTTACGAATAAGAAATTATCTTAAACTAAATGTTCATGATGTTTTGACTAGAGACATTGCATATTGACTAAGTTTGTAAATAATCATTATCTTTGCAATGAGGCTATCGGCTGTGACAACATTTGGAATTATGTAAACCTGAGGTATGATAAATCTTTGTTAAACTCTTTAACATGTAGAATGATTACTTTTGCAAGTAACCTTCTTTAATAAGCACTATTCGGGCAGTTAATTTATTATGAATTAAAAGAAAATTAATATCAGGTCAAAGTTATACAGGTGAATTCACTTATAACGAATTGTTTGGGGAACAAAGAAATGTTCGTTATAACTGAGTTTGTTTTATAAAAAACTCCGAAATCAGGGGAACTTGTTGAGATTGGCCAGTTCTTCCACTTTTTCCTCCTATGTACATCATCTGATCTCTGTATACATTGCCCTAGATTGACAAATCCAGACAAATAATTCCTTTTCTACATCTTTGCATCACAAGACTTGGAAACAGCTGTTGTGCTTAACCAAATAGTGATCAAACTGATTAATTTTTCTTAATTTTGCTCAACCTTTTCTTAAGTTCTTGTTTGTTATAAGCGATTTCTTTGAAATCGTAGTTTGATATAAGAAATATATTTAACAGTACAAAGAGGGCTATATTAAGGTAGTTTTTACTTTGTTCGTAATAACTGAGTATTTGTTAAAAGCGATTTCGTTATAAGTGAATTCACCTGTAATTTTGTTGTTGTAAAACCTTCTTAGAAATAAGTAGAATGATTTAGACATTTCTTAGAAATTTTATCTTAAAATTCTTTGCTCAGCCAAAGACAGAGAAAGGGACCAAAACAGTAGATAAATAATTACTCAATGACCAATTCATAGTCGAAAAACAGGAGTCTTTAGAATCACCAAGGACAAAACAACTTGCATGTACCTAAGTTCAAACGGATGAATATCTCGAATAAGAACTAGTACGTCAAGGCAAACAGAAATACTTGAAA
>JAUUEB010193200.1:0-15959 GCA_032362205.1 Clione limacina
AGAGAGAGAGAGAGAGAGAGAGAGAGAGAGAGAGAGAGAGAGAGAGAGAGAGAGAGAGAGAGAGAGAGAGAAAAAAATAGATGATAATAAATAATAATCTTTTTTTTACACACTTATTGCCCTTATTGAGCATTTTCCTTCATGTTCTTTGTTAATTTTGCAAACCAGCTGTGGTCACATCAGCATTGATAGGATTCTGAAATCTTGCAAAGATTTTTTACCAAGTTATGACCCCTTTTGAATTTTCCCTATTTCTCCTTTGTTATTTGTTCTAACGGCTTAAACTCGCAGTGATTAAGGACTTGTTTTTGTTATGCATTCAAGTGTCACAAATCATTGGCAAAAATCATGTAATAATCCAAATTGAGTTTATTCACATTTTAATTTAAAATCAGAAAACAACAAAATATCAACAGTTGTCTAATAATCACGACTTTTCAAGCATATATTGTACATAGGGAAACATTTCATGAAAAAGAGGCAAATTGAAAATGTGGTGGTGGTTTGGGGAATAGGGTAATGGCAACATTTAAAATTATTCATCACATAAATTCAAACAGAAGTCTGTTACCCAACAACTTTTATTCCCTCGGGATAATATATTTATAACACACTCTCATCAAAAAGTTTTACATGTCTCAAATTTCGAATAATTTTTTTAAATGTTCCCATTGAAATACTCTCATGTAAATCTGGAACAAAAAATTAAGTCCTTTTCATGAGAAAAAAAGTACATAAAAAGATAAGCTGAAGTGATCATGTCTGTATAATTGCCTTTTTGGATAAATAAAGCATATATTATTATTATTATTATTATTATTATTATTATTATTATTATTATTATTATTATTATTATTATTATTATTATTATTATAATTATTATTATTATTATTATTATTATTATTACTATTATTATAAAAACTTGCAAAGCAATTTCTCTTAAAAGTTCAACAAATGTCACATTTTGACTGGAAGCATCACATGTGCAGCAAAGACTTCAAATTGAAAAATAGGGATTGTTTTTTTTCTAAATACTTTTCTCGATGCCTCTAAGTGAACACTACTATACTATACTCTTGACCCATTTATTGTCAGTGTTTATTTTGTTAAGTCAATAAAGTCATAAGAAAATCTAATCATGCACAGCCAAATGTAGAATAAATACATTGATTACTGATTGTTAAAAAGAATATAATAAAATCCTGCCAAAACAACAGCCATTTGACAACAGTTAAAGTCATAGACCATAATATTCAACATAATGCCAAATAATCATAGAATAAAAGAATGTTTAGAAAGTGACCTGGACGGACTACAGTCTATTATGCGACGTCGCTCTTCAGGTCCACTTTCGAAAGATTTGAAAGTGGACCTGAGGAGCAACAAGACGTTGCATAACAGACTGTAGTCTGTCCAGGTCACTTTTTTCTTATCATTCTTGGATAGCGCTATATATATTTAGTGCACTCTTGCATCCAGAGATTCAACTCTTCTGTTAAAATAGAATAATAGTTTTTCTAATTATCAAACGGAAATGCATTATTAATGCAATAAGCTATTATTTTTTTTCACTTATAGTGAGACACAGAATCAAGTATACATCTTTTAACATTTTCAGCATATGGTACCAAAAAAAAAAGCAAGATAGGATCATTTCTTTATTAGAATAAATCTTAGCAAAGCAAAAATCATGTAACACTGCAAGTATTTTCTTTCCCAATTGTCATTTGGGGACAGTTTACATTTTTTCCATGAGCACCTGTTTAGGTTAATATTCATGTAAAGGGAAACACTGTTTTGTCCGGGTGGTTCTATCAGCCAGCACCTATGATACTATTGATCATGACCACTATTAACATTGTTTTTTCTCTGTGCAAACTCTTTTCACATCCATGAGAGACAAAGTCAGCAATTTTACTTTTCCTCAAGAGAATTAAGTCCAACATGAAACACACAGATCTAGATTGAATCAATGTTCTCCTCTTTGTCTTGTGAACCATCCTCTCTGACTACAGTCCACTTGTCATCTCCCTGTGTTTTCTCATTTGCAGGTCCTAAAAATGCAGTGCCTGAAGGTCGACTTGAGTTGAGATATCTGTAACACAATGAGATAAATGCAATTATTTGGATGAAGACATTTGCTTGCTCTAACTGAAATAAACCCTTTTAATATAAGATGGCTGAGCAGTATATCTGTGACTTGTGTAAAATGAATTGTTTGTTTTAACTGTATGCTTTATTGAGCAATCTTCAATTGTTAAGTGGTTGGAAGTAGCATTTTCTATGTGAAGTGAAAGAGCGCATCTCAAATCTTTCACACATTAAAAAATCTTTGGTTAAACATACAAATGTAGTTATATTATGAAGGCAATTGGATAAACAACAAAATGTATCATTTTGAAACTTGATCAATGATTAACTTTTTTGACCTAGCAGTCATCATCAAAATCTGTAAATACACACATAAAAATAAAACCATAAGGTTTTACACGGAATTCTACATACAATTATATTAGCCAAGTACCCAATTATTGATATAGGACTGAAACTTAATTCTGAGTTACCTACTTTTGTGTTCAGGCAAAGGTTTTAAATCTCCAAGAGACAGAGCTTCTAATCTCAACAATTAGTGATCGTCACTTTTTGCTGAAGACACTTCTATTTCAACATTGTCTAATGTAATATGCTTAGGACATTATATAAAATGTCTCTTCACTGGCCCTTTATTGTTTTTGTCTTGAAATGTCTACTAGTTTGGCTGACAAAGCAGGCCTGACAGCGCAGACAGCTAATTTTATACACAAACTCACAACTTTTTACTTTTTCACAGGCAGTTTAGTGAAGGCATCACAGTTCATAGTTTACTTAAAGTCATAATCACTGAGCATGACGCTTTAGACCTATCTAAGGCTTGGGCAAAACATTTTGTGCTTTTCCCACACATAATAGTTATATGTTGTTTTATATCAATAAAGCATAGTGTATTCAGCTCACTTTTGGGTAACATCTTTAAGGTCATCAGCATCAACAGCAAACAAACGGTCTCTGGTCTTCTGTCTCATGTCATCATTAATGTCTCGAAGAAAGCGTGTCTGACCTCTGTTAGCTGGTGTAACTGGTTTGTCAATCTGAAACAAGGGAAAAAAAATATATATCACATATTACAGGAGAGTCAGGTTTCAACAAAATTGTTAGGTCCAGCTTTTTTTTGGTTGTGGGCAGAATTTCATTAAAGTAATTCTATAACTATTGGTTTTAGCAAATGCAATTAACCCCACACACATCAGCATAAATGAATGCATTTCATGGTTATTTCCCTTTGGTGATATAGCTTTTTAAAATTCATTGAAACTCTTTTTGCATCATTTCCAAATCCTTTTTTGTTGTTTCCTAAAGATTCCCTGGCCCTTTTCTCTTTTCAGAAATCCTTTTCGATCATATTATAAGATCCACTGATATTGGTACAACTTTTGGTTTGTTGAAGAGAAACATTTTTGTTGTAATTCACAAAACAAATCCCTTGTGAAATGTTAGAGGTAAAATCTAAAATTAAAAATTGTAACCCCAGTGCAAGTGGTTATGTTAAGAAATAAGAGAGGACAATCACACTGCATATGTTTGTACAAGCAATAAAAAAATGTTTGCCTTGCAACAGTGCAAAGAAGCAAGAAAGTATTTGAGCGATCAAACACACAATAGACATAATTTGAACAAATCTATCTCTTTATTTCCTTACATAAGAAGATGTCTGTCTTAAAAACTTTTTAGAAAACGGAATTGACTAAATTTACAACTAAATTTTCAGGCTATATAATTAGCAACTTATCCAAGTCTCAGTGGTAAAATAAATAACAATGAGTTATTCTGAGGTAATTTTTCAGGCAGAGGTCCTTGAACCTAGAGGAGAAAAAATACAGAATAGATAAAAAATCTACTCTACCAAATCAATAAAAATAAACAAACAAAATAGATATACTGACTGTCTGAAAAACTCCGAGTTTGGCTTCATCCACATCCTCCTGAAAGAACTGGCCATTGCCGGCCCATTCAATACATTGTCTGAATACATCCAGGGTCTCCAAACTGCGGGGATCTCTGTCAAACAGTGGAAGATATACATTTTTAGGCTTTGAATTCCCATTTCAACATTGCATGTTGTGATGACAAAAAATGTCAAATTATAAAACATGAATAAAACATATAGCCTAGCCATGAAGTCTTGGAAGGATAAATAATTGAAATATCTCAAAAATAATTTGTATGAAACAATGATTTTGTTTTCATTGATGAAGTGACACTCAAAAGCAAAAAAAAGCTTACCTGTATGAGAAAAAGCAAAAAACTCCTGAATTCACTTGTGCTCCACTGCCGTATGCTCCACCTTTCTCTCTGCAAATAAAAAGACATTAATCAGTCTAATGTGTAAGTATCATATCATTAGAAAATGATCTCAAAATCAGATTACAAAGATTTAACAATATTACAGACAATATGGACAAACTTTTCAGCAATTACTTGTATTCACTAAAACAATTACCTCACCAACCTTTGCATATTAAATAATTTGCCAAAATGCACTCCAATCCCTTCCATTTCCTCTGTAGTTATTAAGAGCTCAATAGTTTGTTTTTTAAATATTTGGTGTGTATTTTTCATTTTGGGCCACTTTTATCATATATAAGCCCTTACCACAAATACATTTTCCGATCAGTCTAAATGTTGAAAAATAATTTAAAAATTAGAGTTAGTGGTTTTCATCATCAATAACAATAATAGCACATAGAATTAATATAGTGAATTTCAAGGCCTTATAGGCTTGTTTAATAATGTACTTTACATCATATTAATATCCTGACAGGTCCAACAGAGACACACATGTATATCCAAAGTATACAAGGGACCAGCCAGTTCATTGATTCCCCGTAGTATTCTTGCAAAGACATTCACTGCCTGTAGTCCAGTACCCAGTTATACTGCTGGGTTGACAGGACAGCGTCAGAAAAATCTGAGAGAATCCTGGCAGGATTGGAACCTGGACTCTTACGCATGCTTATCAAGTACACAAACCACCACATTACTGCACCAAAATCAGGATATATTTCAATTACTTAACAGCCCTAATTCTCTCACCTGATTTCTCTGTGTAGGAACTTTCTGGACATCAGTTTGGCAAGAACAGCCAACCTGTGAAAATAATAAGACTTTGTACATCTCTGTATATGTAACATGACTCTAGAGCAAATATAGCTAAATACAAAGCCTGTTTCTAACTTCAACGACTCATTGCTGACTGAGGTAACACTAAATAAACAATTTCTAATTTAAAGCTTGCTGAAAAATATAGACTAATCAAAATCGTTTATACTGTTGCACTCAAACAATCTACATAAAGAGTAGCTTCTGAAGACAGATAGCTGCCACAATCTGTGCAAAGTGAAGCACATAAATTATTAAAACAAAACATGTGTTTAGCAAAAACATGAGTATGTAAAAAGTAGTGCACTAACGAAAAGTTCAGTCAACTTACTATGTTTGAGCTATAAGCAAACTAACAAAACAAACATACATAGAAATCATCAATGTTACCTGTGATGGTAATCAAGTCACAGACAAGCGCCACAAGTTGTTCTAAAAATTCTTGGTTTAAATGTTAATATAGGTCTTGCCTTTCATATAGCTTTCTTGTGTTTTGAAGGGTGTAACTAGCATATGACAGTTAAAGAATTAAAAGAAAGACTATTAGTTTAGAATGATCAATGAGAATATCACATAATGATATAAGCTTATCTATCATCCTGTAATGTAATTTTTTTTAAATGCTCGTGCTGATACTGCTTAATGAGAAAGTTGGGCAAAAAAAGATTACTGATTCCAGCAATAATGTATTTGACAAAGTAGCATACGATGTGAAATCCTTGTGAGTGTACTGGACTGCAGGGAAACTCTGAGCCATGAAGTTGACACCAAATGGCAGCTCATAATGTGTCTGATGTGATGTTGGCTCTATTTGTTCCAACTGGGAATGTAAAAGATTAAAAGTTGACATTTAAATAAGTATTGCATCTGGGAAGAGTTTACAAGAAAAATATTGTTAAACATCATGAAACTTTTCCTCTTATATTTTAGGAAAGTAGGTCATAGTCCCTATCAATTATCGTCTTAAAAAATACCAATTTCAAATTGGCTTGGCAGTGAAATCTTTTTATACATTGGTTAAATAAAACCACAATAATAATATGTCTCTTATAAGCATGATCATTAAAAAGATCATCAATAAGAAAATTACATTCTAGTTAAATCACTTTTAATCAAAGGTCTAGAATAAGTCTTACCGCCACTATCCCATCTTGTTATATGCTCCCCCCACATGGTTCTTGGCTATCCCAATACAGTAATCTATCACTTAACAGCAGGTCATTTATTAGCCTTTTTTGTCACACAGCACAGGATGCCATGCTTCCAAATTTTAAATTTATAATTATCAGATTTCTTTGTGCAAATCAATCCTCTTATCTTAAGTTTAGACACACAAATACATTGTCAGTAGCATTCAACATATATTAAATCTATTCTTACAAAGCTTTTTACACTAGGGAAAATGCAAAGCAAATATCAAAGTTAAATACTATGAAACAAATTGTATGTGTCAACATTGTTTTAAACACAGAAGAAATAATTACTGTCAATGGCTCTGATTATAAAACAATTCAATCAACACTTCCCTGTAATTCTGTATGAAATCAATTAACAGCAAGAACTACCTAGCACCTAGTTTTTGCCAGTTATTAAATGACCACTGGTAATAGAAACTTGAGACTGAACTGAACCTTTTGACTATAATCATATTGAACAAGTTTGATGATGTTGATCTTTAAGGCATTAATGCAACTCATGTTATACTAAAAACAAATGCTTCAAGTGGAAAAGATATGTTTGAGCCACTTGACTTAGGTATAATCATGAGTTAACTATTACTGTTTTTTTTGAGTTATTCAATTTCTGATCAGGTCATAAAACAAAAAATCTTGCTTACCTCTGGAAAAATGGGGGCCATATCCACCTCTCCTTTGATATTTGATAGGAATGACTTGACACCTTTGACTGAGCGATCCATAGCAGAGGGAGTTGTATTGATGGAGGTTCTAAAAAATGATTAAAAATATTAATATTTGATTATACTTAATTAATCCTCAAACACTTATAGATAAATCATGGTGCTAATCATTGCTAATCAAAATAGGCTTTGATTTCTTATTTCTATTATTCATACTGATCACTTTCATTAATTCCTTAACAGTTTTCTTCAAGTATTATTTGCAATCTTCTACAGGGCATATTTAAATAATAAAAAACTATGAGAGATAAAGACCTGTTTTTTTGCTGGTTCAACAAGAATTATTTCTTTTATACACTGTTTTTAAAAGAATCAGATTACTAGTCCTGAAATGCAACATAAACAAATATATACACACTATTATCTTATTTTGAAAAAGTTGTCAAACTTCCAATTTATTGCATTTCTGACCAATTGTCTAATTTTTATGAAAATAGCGTAAAAAAAATTGCAATAATACTTCTTGAACCTGCAAAAAAATGCATGTCTATTCATACATTATTCCCAATTTAAACTTAAGATTTGGAACCTACTTACAGCCTGTATATTTTTGGGACACAAAGTAGGCAGAGTGTTAACATGGATTGAAGTGTTATCATTTGCCAAACAAAAACTATAGCATCATGTTGTTGAACTGAGCCCTCCCATCAATAAATAAAATTTAGTCCTGTCGTTTTGTTATTGTGTCTCACTCATTTTCGCTGCAGTACTTATTCTATGCAGTTGGATTATATGATTTGGTATTTCAAATCCATCATTCTTAAATCTGAAGGAACACTTTTAAAAATGATTCTTATTGGCTGATTCAGTGTTCAAGAAAAGTTCCCGTCTTATGATTTATACATACGGTTTCTCTCTCTTAGTATGCATGGTTATGAATAATGAATTGAAATTAATCAATTCTAATCCAAATTAGCTCAAATTATTAGCTCTAATTTCCAATTTTAGCTCAAAATTATAACTTCTGCCAGGGTTTAAGTGGAATGTTTGTTTGTTTTAAGGTAATAAATGAAATATAAAATACCATTCTAGAGTAATGTTGTTACTAAATACAAGACATTAGTTTCTTCTGCCATAATAGATTAAAAAACTGCTTATCTAAATAAGAAAATAGATACAGTTATCTTTTTAAAGAACTGACAGAGGAACAATTTTAAAACAGATTTACTTTTTTAGGTCAAGTATCCTGTATTTTGTGCCATATCTAGGTAAATCTGTTAGTTTGTTTTAGTATTCATAAGTTCAGTGTCATTCATATGATTTCATTTTACAGTATAATTCAGGAAACTTATATACTACAGCAGTTATATTGTATAAACATCTGAGTTCTGACCTGATTGACGTTTTATCCAGAACCAAATTCCCAATACTCTGCAGTTTGTAGATGACATCTGATAAGTCAGAAAGCTCAGCTATGCTTTTCATGTGTCGAACCTAAGGGAAAAATGATGACAATTTAATTCAAGAAAAAAACACCATGATGGTTACCATGCTATACTGCTTTCAAAATTAAGGCTAATATCCTTTCCTCTAATGTCCTCTCCTATTCATAATAGCGATAAAGGCTCCCTCCAGAGACCACAGGACTGGCCTACTATGGGAGTTGTTATACGCATATGACCTTGCACTGATGGCAGACAACCTTTAAGACCTCAAAATGCAATACTCTGCCTGGAAACAGGGCATAGAGTCTTAAGGGCTGTGATTCAACATGAAAAAATATCAGACAGAGGTGCTGATTCACAAATCAAGTCTTAGAAGTACCCCTGCAGAGTGTCCAAAAAAGGTGTGGGCAGCAACTCCATCTTTTCCCCCTCTTATAAATGTTGGGTCCATCAAAGATGCAGCAAAGTCTCTGGAAAACTAGCAGTGGTAGATAACTTCACTTAGCCTAGTTGTGTCAGCCAGACACAACCAACAACGCAGCAACCATCTTATGTTTCACTCGCTGGCTGCAGTTTAGAGGTTGTTGACAAGTTTTGCTATCTTGGAGATATGCTTGATGCTGGTGGTGGCGCTGATTCAAGCTCTGTCACTCGAGTGCAGTGTGGTTGGAAAAAGTTCAGGGACCTTGCTTATGCCCCTTCTTGGACAAAGACTAGCCAGAAAGGAGATGTCTCTGGTCCGCTGGATGTGTGGTTCTACCTCAAGAGATGAATTCACCAGTGAAGATCACAGAGCTTATGTGTCAGAGTAGGCTTTGTTGGTATGGTCACGTGGCAAGAAAAGAGGAGTGCAGCTGGCAAGGGAAGGGACATCCTCCAAAGTCGTTGAGTGAGGCGATAAGAGAGGATTTTAAGTCCAAACACATAACTCCATAGATGGCACAAGATTGCTGTGCTTGGCGTGGAGCGATTGCATTGTGAAAAGTCAAATCCACATACGCCTATTAATGATGATGATGATGATGATGATGATGATGATGATAAGGGTTTAAAATACCTAAAAATGTACATAGGACCTTCATATTTTTGTCCGTCCATAGGACTAAGTTCAAAGTCTCATAGGACATAGTGACAATCAAGAATAGTATAAGGGCTTACATCAGACATTCACTTTTCCTTTAATCTATTAACTAGTTACACAGTATGCTTATGGAACTTATTCAACTATACGTATATGCACACACAGACAAAATTATCACACACATAATGATCACTCACTACAACTGTGATTTCTAATATTCAGATTTAAAACTTGTATCAACAAAGATCAAACCTGTGAATATCCACCAAAGGTCTCCTGAAGATTGCTGGCAACATCCAGTGTTGATGCTGAACTGACCATGGCATAATTATGACCAATGTCAGACATACTGGAAGCTAAGTCACTTGCACACATTCTTATCAAAGTAAACAGACGATCTGTGTCTGAGAAGTCAGGACTGAAAAAAACAGCAATCAGCAAGTTGGGATTAACTTAGATATTCAATTCCTTTCTATAAAAGCTCACCATTATCAAATCAAAATATTCAGTAAATGGATTTCTCATGATCTCAATCCTCATGGATAGAGTGTTATAATTCCAGTCGTAAAGTATCATAACTACCAACAAAAATGCTTTCCACAAGATTCTTTAAAGTAACATAAATCCAGGGTGGCTCAAAGTTTCTGACATTGCTCATGTTATAAATAAAAGAATGAATTCAAGTTATTGTAAGGACTATGTAAAAGTTATGATTAGTGTCCTGCAGTAAGTCTTGAAAACATTTTTTCCCTTCATAGCAAAGTTGCCGACTCCTGAAACAGTATCAGGGAGATTTGAGTTACAAAAAATTGATTCCAAATTGTAAAACTATATTCTAAAGTGTTTTAAAAACTATAGGAACTAAGACAAGCACATTGCTATTTAAATAGTAAAATCCATAAAAAACTGTCTATTTTCTTCTTATACAAATACAAAATTGCTTAAACGAGATAAGTCTTATCAATGCAGGCATTTTTACTTGAGACTTGGCCAAAGTGAAAGTAATGGCAGAAATAAAACAAGCTACCTGGCATCAAAATCTTAAGTCAGTTCCAACAATCACATGTTAAGGTATGAGAAAACCAACCTGTTGATGATATAAGACCACAGCTCCATCATTCTGTTAAAGTTTTTCTCTAAGCAATGTGAGGAGAAGACAACAGCTCTCTGTACACAACCTGGCTTTGTATGGTGAGGCACAATGACAGGACTGGCAGACATACCACCTGTGTACAGCTCCTGACGCTGAGACACCCAGAGGTAATCATGACCTCCTGCTCCAATACTTTAAAATACATGGCATGGAGGAGGGGAACAACATAACATTTGTATAAGTGCATTACAATATCAAGGAAAAAGTAGAGTTGATAAAATGTATAATCCGAAAGTTATATTTTATGTGTATTTACAAATCTTCTGATTCTGAATGCAAAGTAAAACAAAAAGAATTATTGAATTTAAAAATGCAACATATCATTGTAGGTTCAATTGCCCTCAGTATACAATTCATTAGTGAAATCTTGATTAATTTTTTAAGACTAAACCTTTGTTTTTGTTTGATTCATTCTAGATGGAAGGTTCATACCTCTTATTCCAGTGAACGACAGGTTTTCACACTGTCTAATAAAAATGTGATTAAAACACATTAAAATCTACAATTTTTTTTAATTTTTTAAAAACTATTCTTAAAGTAAAAATGTTGAGGAAAAGGAATTGAGCCAAAAAACTATTTTGATCGACACCTGCTAATCTTTTGACATGGCAATATGTCCAGACGACAAGTGGCACCTTTTGATCAGAGGTGTCACTTATTGTTTTCTTACTCACATAGCAATAATCTTCCATTCATTCTGACAAGAACAAGCTTAATGCCAACATTGTGTACCAACATTATGACTCACCTGGTAATGACCTGACAGAACAAAGGCACATAAGGCAACAGGTCATCAGGGAGACCTTCAAGATTAGAGGCCATACGGAGATAAGACACACCATTAGTGGGCTGTTCACAGGTTTGTATAAATGACCAATCTGAGGAGCAAAGTCACAATAATATAACAACACAAACAATCATAGGTATTGGAATAAGATTCTAAAACTCAAAATATTTGTCAAGTACAGTTTGCTTGAGATGAGAAAAATTTATGTTTGTTTTTCTGTTGTATTAGATGGCATATTCAGGGTGTTTATTTGGAAAGGTTTAAAACTAAACTTGAATTGTGGAAATGGTAAAACAGATAAAGACTTCTAGTCTTCTGTCGTGAGTAACTACTGCAGTTTTGTTTGAGACCAAACTCAGCCTCTGGTATTTTACAATCATTTAAATTTCACAAACATATTCATTAAAACATCAGCATTGAACTCATTGGCAAAGGGGTGGCACAAGATTTAATTGACAATTTAGCATATCTTATATCAATAATGTACATTCCACCTTACAAAGTAAAGATATATCAACCATCAACCTATGAATTCTAACCCTTCAAGATCTGAGAGAAAACTTCCTTCGCTAGCCACAAAACATTCAAAACTGTCTCTACTGAACCACAGTACAACAAACACATCTCTTACAAAATGGCAGTAGGGTAAAGCTCAAAAGTCACTGGTGTGACAAGAAGAACTCTCACCCTGGCACTGGACATAAATAAAGAAAGAATGAGGAGAGGGAGTCAGGAGTGATCGGAGGGGCCAATCTGCTACTCTTGTGTGAAACTATCAATAGAATAAGGCTGAAGTGAACTCAAGAGTTACCAATCATCAATTCATGAAAACATGCAGATATATTATCTGACAAAGAGTGAATAAATCACCTAATTCAGATATCAAGAAGAAGAAGAGGAAGGGTGAGCAGCTATGGGAATGTCCCATCTGAAGTGACCCAGATTTTTGAAACACGTAAGAAATGGGCTACGTTACTTATGTTATAATTCTGCATAGCATTTATATATTCAAGTATTTGTATAGTTAATAGGCAGTGAGCGGAATTAACTCTGTGACATCACTTTTTGTTCTTGCTTTGCTTTTCATTTTACAAATTATGGATACATTTCATCAGGGAATGTTACCCATGAAGTAAGTGAGCCAAAGAAAGAGAATCATCCATAACAGAGAAGCAGAATAACATGGATTGATTTCTGATGCAATCAGATAGCTTAGAAATCAAATCAATTGAAGTCTTTAAGCATTCATTACAGGGGAAACAACACATTTAAACTACTTCTAAAAACAATTTAAAAAAATTAACATCCTTCTTGCCAAACTACAGAATATACATCATTCAGTTAAACAATTGACAAGCAGGCAAATCAAATTTCCAAACAACTGTGATCTACTGCTATTACAACAGGTTAATTGAGTGTATTTAGACAACAGTGAAAAAAAAAGTAAACATCCATAATGACTTAAAACTTGCACATTCTGAGCAATTCCATTCAACCAGGTTTTAAAGCAAAACTACAAACTACAAACTGCATCCTAGGACTAAGTAAGCTTTATGAAATTTGTTTCTACTACGAAATGACATAATAAACCATCTTTATTTTTCTTTAGTTTTGCTTTGATTTTTGTTTGGAGAATTTGTTCAACTCAAATTAAACCATATGACAAATACATCCTTTATGGGTGACTATAGCTCAGTTAGTTAGTTATGTAAGGTTTTACAGTGCTATCTGGTTTAATTTGACTATAGCTCAGTTAGTTAGTTATGTAAGGTTTTACAGTGCTATCTGGTTTAATTTGACTATAGCTCAACCCAATACTCAAGATATATAACTAATAATTAGTTATTCCATACCAAAGTATCAAGTGTGATAAATATTTTTAATTCTTCCATATTAATAAAGAGCTTTCAAACCAAAGAACACAGAAACCCATTAAAATTCATTAATAGATAAAGAAGTTTGGACCATTTGATTTTTATGGGACTTAAAATGATACATGACATCTAATATAAGGGAAAAGTATGCACATCTAAACATGAATATGAAAAAAGACTATTCTCAAACTGGTATAATATGTACATAAAACAATAAAAAATGACAGTTTGAAAGAAGAAAATTGAAAAGAAAACTCATGTCATGGAATTATATAACAAATTATGGGACATTGAAAATTAGAAAACAAAAAACAATTATGAGTTTCTGCAATAGTGGACAAAAAGGTCCCAAGGCCTAATTTAAAAAGAAATCTTGCACAGCCTTTCTGCTTCTTATCAGCTATCTTCTAGTTTATTTGTATTGTTTGCTCGCTATCAACTTAAGAGCTATTTATGGGAACTTGCAAGAGTCTTATATAAAGAGACCCTATAAATAAACACAGATATGATGATGATGTTACGAAGACGTTCAATTCCTGGAGGAAATATTTCGAAAACTGAAGATAGTCCCAAAAGAAAAATTCATTAAAACAGAACCTTTGTAAAATATATGTACATGGTAATAGTTATATTGACAAAACATAAACAAAACATACATTCATCTAGTTTGGGGTTTGTGTGCATCTTTTGCTGTGGCTGTAAGGTCCAATTGGATATTTGCAATCTCTGCATATGTGCTGGGACTTTGTTGTCTTTAGACATATTTAAGTATATCATAAGCATATAGCCAGACATGATGGGTATGAAGCCGCAGCCAAAGCTCTGGCACATCACAAAGCACAAAAACATCACGAAACCGAAGCTATCTCTAAAAAATAGCATGAAGCCAAAACCAAAGTCCTCATTTTTAGAAAACTCAATAAAAAGATTAAATCATCCTATTTCAGTAGAACAAGACGAAGCTGTAGCCTTGGTCTCCAAATTGCAACTTAGCAAAGCCAAGCCAAAACAGAAGCCGGCTTTGTACCCATGCATATAGCATCCATTGGTAAACTATGCCAGCATCAGCTATATACTAGTTGAAAAGTGTGCTACAATTTTCTTTAAAAAAAATCTAAACGTGCACCATAATGCATGGAAATGAAAATATCAAAACTAGGAAAACACAAAAATAACCTCAACATATGTGACGTTTCACAATAGTTAAAAGTTTTCATTTCTTTAGGGTTATATCCACAACACTTAGCTCACCATTCTTTTTATCTTTTTTTCCTTTTCCTTTAGACAGCAACAAAATATAAAACAAGATATGTAAGCGTGAGGTAGTTGTAAAATATTCTATATTGTGTTGGCATATACAGTCTGTTCCAAAATTAAGTGGTATACTTCAGATGTTGAAATATTGTTCCATCACTTATCAAACTTGGCAAACTTGGTATAAAATGAAGCATTACTACTAGAATTCATTTTTCTATAACCAATATGTAAAAACAATTATTTTAGTCTTGTGAAATAATGACTTCACTATACTCTGATGATTTGTGCACTTTATTTGTGTTTTTATGGAACTTTTGGTAGACTTATACTTCATCCCTTTATTCTCTGGACACACTTTTCAAACAATTTTGAAGCAATTTTATTTTGGACAAATTGAACAACTTGAGCAAAAATCATATTCAGCTAACATTGTTGTATATTTTGGATACTTTGCATATTAGTTAGTATTACTTAACATGAATTTCTTATTTTAGAAAAGAATATTCAAAATCTACCTGCTTGTGTGACTTCTATTCTTTCTTCCTGTATGTGCCGGTCTAAGTCATCAACTTTCAGTGAAGGGAGACACGTTAGATCTTCCACTTCATTTTGCTTGTCCTCCAGCTCAGCCCCTGGAAAACATTCAAATTGGTTAAACAAATAAAATATTTCTGAAAATTATTTCTTTACAAATGCAAGAAATAAAAGACAAAACAAAACTTATACAATTCATCTTGCTCGTTAAGTTTTTTTAAATTTCAGAATGCCACCTGAAATGTCAAAGTCTATGAGAGTTTGTGCTGTGTGCATCTGCATGTATGACTGGTGTAGACACAAGCTGTTCCACTCATATAATTAAATGCACATGAAAAGGATGGTAATATAGTCCTATCTTGTATGTCCGAAACATTCCAATTTAACAAACCCTCTTTTATGCCTCTCTCAAGTCAATTGATAACTTTTATTTCTATCTAATTGTAAATGAGTAACTAGACAGATTGTGATACAAACACATTGCAGTTGTGAAAGTAAAAATTGATATCAAATATTAAGACTGACAAAACATCATGAGACCAGACCTGGCTGGAGGTCAGTTTTAAGTCGCATGAAGTTTAAATGAAGACGATACATGATATTTATACAATACAAAGACCAGGTAAAATCAATACAATAGAACCGTGTGACACTAACACAGGCCTGACAACTAGGTTTAAGCTCAATGAGTAGTCTGACCCAAAAAGGAGTAATTTGAGGTGAAAATTAATAGTGGGGGGGGGGGGGGGGGGGGGGGGGGGGGGGGGGGGGGGG
>JAUUEB010193201.1:0-13911 GCA_032362205.1 Clione limacina
CTCTATTATTCATTGTATTCCATAACTCTATTAATTGTTAACAGATATTGCTGGAATTAAATAGGCTTCTTCGTCGGGTTGAATTACAACATCGTACGCAAGTTGAAGTCAATCAGTTGTATCTTTCTTGAGTTATCGGAGGGACAGACAGACAGACACACACACGAGCAGCGTCACATGCCCGAGAACCAACTCTATCTAAGTTCAAACCATAATGATATAGACTCCTTATTGCAAGAACTAAGCAATTAGACCAAGACAAATCCTCTGACTTTTAACCAGTTTCTTTTTTATTTTTTGAAACTGCAAACTAAGAACTTACCAAGAGTCTAAAAACCCAACAAAATAAAAGTAAAAATTATAATGATAATGACAAATCATAATATGAAATATAGTATAATTTTTATTTATTTTTTGTGCCTCCTCTAGCGTCAAAAATATTACACAACCAACGTTTGAATTCCAATAGTTTATTTATTAGGTATCCCGATAGCCAGTGGAAATAATGTTAATCAACTAAGGAAAAAGTATGTGTTCACTTATTATTCAAAATACTGAATTGTTTTTTGTGATTAAAACACAAGTGTAAGTTTCAGTTCCAAAACACATGAAAATATGTTTTTACTCCGCATTTAGAATATTAAACAGACATAAATAATCTTTAACATTTTATATGAAATCCCTTTCAATTGAACAAAACAATTCTAATTCAAAGTCGTGGTTCCAAGATAAAGAAAAGCAATTACCTCGATTTGAAAACTATGAGAAGGGACTTTGGAAGGGATTCGTGTGTTTTCTAGATTAGCCTGATTTGTTGTCACTAACCATTTCTACTCCCTACTCCGTGTATGTTACTGCGAGTTGAACTTCACTTCACTTACATTGTCCTCTTATAATTCCATCCATTATCCGTCAATTATAACCCGATAAATGATATGCCATCAAATTTACGCATACTGATATCAAGTCTTTTCAGAATTTGAATTTATCTATTTTTGTATGGTTCGATCGAGCAAAATCAGAACAAAGTAATCATACCCTAACGACACGCGTTATATTGTGATACCATAGTCTATTGAAAAGACCAGGCAAAGAGTCTGCGGTCTTATCATGTCATCGGGTAAATCATATCTCGAGACTTCTTGTCAAATAATATTTCTGAAAGAACGCTGGAAATCAATTTCTATGAAAACATTTTTGGCTGTGATGGTCGAAATTGTTTTTGTTGTTTTCAAAAGAATCTTATCTTGCACGGAATTTTGCTTAATTGGTATTAACACTTTTCGTATCATGTCGTTAGGTATCAATACTGGCACCCAATGTGTAGAGGAAAGTAACTAAGATGGCACTTTATTTGTAGAGGGGCGTCGCTAAGATGTTAAGTGATATTCAAAGTGTTTTTGGTTTGTGGGTTATCGTAATTCTTGCAATATGACTATCTTCAAGAATGTATTTTTTTCAATAAGCTATTGGATTACATTTCAAATTTTGGCATGGACGCATATAATAACGCAGCATATCATGAGGGAAAATGACCTTGATAAAATGGAGATTATTCCCAACAAGTTTGGAAAGACATTCATAGAAGTATGATTGTAGTAGAGTTCGTATATTTTCTATAATGGACTATCGTACAATGCAAGGATTCGTGTACGCTGTAATTTAAATGAGATTTTGCTAGAGATCTTAAGGTCTTTTTAAATAGTCTTGCTAAGTTTGGGTAAATGTTCAAATCTTTAATTAATTTGAGCTTTAAGTCTAAAAAAAACTATACATTCGAAACAATCATTTGAATGATAGAAATAAATTGAGATGTAAAAGGAAATAGAAAAACAAAAACAAGTAGACGAAACGAGCAAACGGCAACATGTTTCCTACCGCCCTGTTGCAAAGACACACGACAGCAATGCCACAATAATAATCGGAATTATTAATCTGAACAAAGATATTAAAGAAACAAGATACCAACATTGTAAGTGTTATCTTATTAATCCGTTAAGACCTACGTCATTTGCATATCAATCAAACTGTTTCCACCTGGTACGTTGTATCTTAAGTTAAAACTCGCCTAACACAAAAGACAACGAGTGTATGACTGCGTAACGTATACAACTGAAGCCTGTCACGGCTCTAGACACGTGACAACTATAGACACGTAATAAGCGACGTTATCAGATGATCATTTAAATCTAACGACTGTTTAGCGTAAGATGCGCGTGTCATGTCATCTACTTTTTATCCTTCTAATCAGTATTTGCTTTGAGAAAATCTTTAACGTTTTTGGTGACACAAGACCAAAACTAAGATATTTAAATTTAAGCGTGTTGGCTGGTTCTGGTAGACGATATCAAGCCTGACCCATTTCTCCATCCTTCCTGTAAGATGACCCCAGGAGGTCATACTGTCATTGTGAGTAGTCAAATTGCAGCTCGTGTGAGCCACTAACAAGATTATATCGAGAGCCTGGACAAAAGTAAAAAAACAAATAATTATGCACGGATGTCGCATTTTCTCCAATGTCAGTCACGCTCTATTGCTCACGATTGAATTAGTCATTGGATATTAGAGACTGGAGATGCATCGAGATATACTGGAGATGTATCGTGATATACTACAACAATCGACCTTAATACTGGAGATGTATCGAGATAAACTACAACAATCGATACTGGAGATGTATCGTGATATACTTCAACAATCGACCTTAATACTAGAGATGTATCGTGATATACTACAACAATCGACCTTAATACTGGAGATGTATCGAGATATACTACAACAATCGACCTTAATACTAATTGCTTGTAAGTTTACCCTTCGATAACAGATTGGCACATTGTTAGTATGAAAACGAATAAAAGAGCCACTGTGCAGTATTCGTTTAGTGTTCAGTTAGGTTCTGAAGTTTTATCACGAGGAATCTTCAAAAACATTCCCTCTTATGCTGAGAAGAAAAATACCCCGATAGTTATTACAACATCACTTATCAACCTAGATTTGATATATTTTGGAAACTGTTATAATGTGTTGTTTGATCTAAGAATCATGCAAAATTACCTACAATTCCGAGTCATTAAGGACAAAAGTGAAGAAAAACTTGGTTAATCTTGTTCTGACAGTATCGTTCGTCAAAGAGGAAAAAACACTTGGTTCGTGAAGTCCAGGTGTAGTTGATAACCTGACAGTCAAAATATTGCTCTTTAATTTCAATGGTAATTTAGTAGAATGCGTTTGATTGACACGTTCGTAAGAGCACCGTTAAACAAAGATTGTATACTATGTGTGTTTGTGAATAGTTTATAACAAACCCTGCCTTATGTATAATGGAGACGTCAGAATACCTTACACAAATTTCCCTGCCTATTTTCTTTCCCGCACTAACTCAGAATTACTTTGATCTCCGCGCTCAAATCAAGAGAGACTCATGTAAACAAACACAGTTTTCTTTACCACCACCCAGTCAGAGCCAAGTCTCTTTGCAATTTCTCACAAAACCAGAAGATTTCTCTCGCAGCGAACGTCATAAAATGAAGAATGGCAATTCTCTCGCGTCAGTGAATAAAAATATTGATTCAAAATCGTCCTTTTTTACTGCCGCTCAAGAGGCGAATGAAATTCAAACAAGCGGGTCTGTCAGCGTCTATCTGCTGCTTACATCTAACGTCAATACAACAGCGGTAAGGGGAGGTAAGCTATCAAACTTCACGTCAAACAAGATTAGCTGTCAATATGTTACCACTCGCATTATATTTTCAAGCATCAATTCATCTGATATCACAAACCCTTTATCTGCCAATCTCTCATTTCCTTAAAAGACTTGTTACATTAAAAGAAATATCAAGAAATGAGAAAAGTATCAATGACATCCAGGTGCTCCCTCCTTAGACATACACGAATAGGATTTGTTTTTCTGGATACATACCAAACTTTTTATTAATATAATTCTGACACAGACTCTACACAATCATGATAGTAGTTGTATGTTTATTTGCTTGTTTCGTTCAATAGCTTAGAGCTCAAACAAAGACAATATTATAGCTGTACATTGCTTAGTTTTCCTAATCTCTCAAAGATTAAAGGAAACACGGTACTGACGCAACGAATGTGAGTTTACAATCATAGTTAATTAAACACAAGAGCTCACATGACCTCCCATAACATGTTAGGGTACATTGACTTATTATAAAGTTTTATGAAGCAATGATGGATCGGTGCAACAAATTCTATTTGGGAAACTCTTTTTTGCCTATCTCACTGCAGATGCTTTTATGCCCTACAAATTAATTGTAAAGAAACACTGGAATGACATTTCTATACAAAGGTTATCTTTTTACGTATGTACGTGTACATATATATACGTTGGCGAATTACTCAATCAAATTCCTTAAAACTATTTTACGTGCCGATTGCTTGTAAGTTTACCCTTCGATAATAGATTGGCACATTGTTAGTATGAAAACGAATAAAAGAGCCACTGTGCCTAAGGGGGATAACCGTTAAATACTGACTAAAAATATTTGTGGTTAGATGACTTAGTTTGTTTAGTAATTTTCTTCGCTTATCCAGAAGTTTTCTTGTTATTAACAGATTTGTGGTGGATATATTATTTTAATTGGAGGTATGGCTATATATTTCTCACGAATATTAACATTATTTACCAGTTAGTCATAAGCAGGGTTGGGAATTTATACAGCTTCTAGTAATAACTGTTGAACTCTTTTGTTTCTGTGGTGATCCCCACTTAAAAAACGATATTACGATACATGTACCTAACACATTAAACCTGACAATAGATACGTTATGGAAAGTTAGCTATATCTTTTTAAAAAGGGAGTAACCTTAACCCTTGAAAATGATTTTTTACTATTTCAACGCTTATCCAGGCCCCTGGGCAATGTTTCCCCGTCTGGCACAATATTATCCCATTGTCATTGTATCCCAGACTACAATTCATTTGTTTTTGTCCGGTTTCTTATTCTCACGTACTTGTTAACTCTTACAATCCCTCGTCTCTCATGTCCTTCGGAAAAGCCCAGTTCCAGACACGCCGAGATAATCCGTGTTCTAAGACTAATCATATCTATGATCACTAATCCTATCAGTTCTCTTCTTTAGCTCTAATGCGCTCCCTTTTCAGTCATGCCGCCTCATTAATCTCGGATCTTGATATATCTTTATTGAGACATGATCATACCTATGGACCTTAATGATCATACCCCTACCTATGTCACAGTCACACTAACTGAGCTATCTTAAAGGCTTGGGATTACCACATGTCATTGTTTATATGCAAGAGCTGAGTCTACGCCTAATCGCAACACAAAAAGGTACTCGAAAAGAACGAAAATAAACCAAAGACTACGTAGAACGAAATATCTGTCAATGTTGAAGTCGAATTCCATATAAATCAACTATTATATAGTTACAATGACCTGGCTCTTTTTCGCTTTTCATAAAGAATTGATTCATAATACACACATTCAATAAATAACTCAACATATTCAACAGTATCACTTCTGTCGTCAGTAGTTTAAGTGTCAACCTCGGTTGTTTACAATTTGACTTTCGATTGCCGCCACAGACCCATGACAGGGGAATGTGGATTTAAGCGATCATCCTTGTCCATCTTGGCATTATATACAATTGAAAATTATGTTCAGCATGGCATCTTAGCGGGAGCGAAATATTAATATTAAAACTATCTACAAAATGTATAATATCTGGTCTAGAAATGACTGGGGTCAATTGATATGTCTTATTGTATCTTGATATCGCCGGGATAGACCGTTAGTGTCCATTCCCATAGAAGATTTACGTGTCAGGGGGAGATTACCAGACTTAACTCGGGGATTATCTGATTAAGACCTACCATAAGATACAATCCTCGTTAGGACTCCCACAACGCGAGAGGACACAAGGAGACATGAATGTCTTAGACTTAGTGACGTATGTCTCATTAACCAATAGATATATTAGAACATGCATGTACTGGTTTATCATATAAGGCATGGACAGTCATTATCTTGGTATTACAATATCTATGCACACTACCTTATACTTATAGAGGTGTGTTTTAAAGAACTGTGAGAAAATACCCAATAAGGCAGTCAATAGAATTAACCAATTGATTCTGGAAGGTTCGGGGTTTGAATCTCATTAATAAAACAGGGTATGTTTGCTTATGTCTGGCTAAACACTTTCTAGTTGATGGCATATCATGTTAAATGAAAGATTTCTTTATCAATATCATAAAAATAAAATATTTATATTTTAACCATATTTGTTGATATAATGTTATATTAAGTTCTTAAAGTAAATCTTAGTAAATGATTATTCCATTTTAAAATACACAGTTTCCCATCTGATTAACTGGGATGTCTCTACCAAATAATGACACATGCATAACTAATATGCTGGACACTGGTCAAGAAATAATTTTTATGAATTTGTATCTTTAATAACATTTAAACTGTTCACTTAACACTGATATATTGCGGGCCAAAAGTAACGCGAAAAACAAGTCTTATGTGTACTTTTTCGATACAAATCCATCGAATCAGACATGCAAAACATATGTTTTAGTAGTACACACTTCATGGCGGGACATCTGTTTTTGTTAATTTTGGGAAATCTTTACACAGGTTGACACTATTTGATATTTGGCATTTGAGAGATTTTTGTAAAAATAAAAATAAAATTAATTTTCTGACTCAACATTTCCAACAGTCCATATAATTTTATTTTGTCGATATAGTCAAATCGAATGACATGAGAAATATACAAATTTGTTGTGTAGCTTTTGGCCCTCAGTATCATTCGATAAAAACAAGAAAAAAAATCGCCTTTTTGAAAACTGAAGTCTATTTCTGTAATCCCAAAAAGTATAACCTGCATGCTTATTACATGACGGATCATTTAATACAATTCTTTGTTTACAGTTTAACAGAATATACAATTATGGCAATATGTCAACTTTATGTTACCAATCAATACGTTGATGATTAGGCCAAAGCCATGACATTTTAAACACAAAACGGATTTCTGCCAAAGAAGGAGCTTTCTTTCTGATCGCACTTAATGCACCGATTATCCCCCTAAATAATGTCTGATTCTACACATGTCTCGTCATGTTTGCCTCCGTAATGCCACACACACACATAGACATCTGTGACCACTGAACGCAGTATAAGCCAGATATCATAACTAGATTAAGGGAAAGACCACATTATGATCCCTGCCGACAAGACATTACAACATTTGAGATAAATCACAGCCACAGCGAATACTTCATGGCGAGAGAATTTAAGAATAGTCGAATACTGGATAAACTTTCTAATTTATATGTAAGTTCATCACCAGTCATCGCCAAATGTGCCGGCCGGCCGGTCCTGACCGGCAGATTTGAGCTATATTTGCACCAGGACCGGCAGACCGGCACATTTGGTATTGACTGCTTTTAACTTACCAGTCCGAATGTCCTGCAAACTTTTTCACATTTGGCGATGACTGTTCATCACCGATAGATGTCGCCTCTTCAGAACAGAAAAAAATGTAGATATTTGACAGATGAAGAGTGAACACAAAACTGAATGAAATAATTAGTTGAATTAAAAAAAAAGAGTAGGGGAAATGATCAATAAAACCTGTCATGATTTCCTTGGACTATATTATGAACTATTCATTGTCCTAAGGGAAAGTCAAATATATTTCAAAGGATTCAACCCATCCACTGTATCACAGACAGCCAAGTATTCATTTGTTTAGAAGTATTATATATATATGTCAGCTACATGTCAGCTAGAGAGAGTTTTATATCTTTGTTACCATCATTTTTGACATTGTTTTATATGCGTTTGAAGATTGTATTTTAATTGTGGTGTGGTATGTGTGTCTGTGTGTTTGTAGCTATAATTGTAATGAGGAAAACAAGCGTGAAAACATGTTTAAAAAAGACAATCAAATAATTCTCTCATCTGAAACATTAGAATTAATTAAGTAATACGTATGTCTGAGTGTGTTAAAAGGGAGTATTTCCATTTAACGCTAACACAATCTTCATTTTCTACTGAGAGAAGGTTAGGTTATTTGTGTTTTTAATGAAAATATATACCTTTGGCTAAATAGAAAACAATATCAAGAAAATACTATGAAAAAACAGTAACCAAAAAGTAATCTTGCGAAGCTGTGTCAAAAGTCTGCAGTTTGAAAATAACTAGGGCTAGGCCTATATAATAATATAATTAATTTTATTCTCTTTAATTTTCAAATCTATTGCTTTTTTGGCGTTCTGCTCAATTAGGCATCATTCCAATTAATGATAATGAAATTATGCTGCATTTTTGACGATTATTGAATTGATTATTAAATAGGCGCGTAGACAGGATTTGGAAAAATTGGTGTATCTTAGATATTATCAAATCAATGGTCGATGGGTTATAAATTGTGCAAATTTAGAGCATTTCGGTTCTCGACGGGGGGGGGGCATTCCCCCATTTCCTGGCTACGCGCCTAGTTTAAAATACTCGCATACAGTCCTGTATGATGTATCGGTATTGAATAACTCATGTGTGATAACATAAGCACACAACTACTCGATACCACCGACAATAAACAGTATATAATGTTTTTGTAGAAGAGGATTAGGACTTCGTCAAATGAGCTTACCGGAGACTACCGGAAACAACCGACTCGCCTACTTCAAAGACGTCGCTGAGAATGTAGACAATGTAGCGAGATCTGCGAATTTGGAGATATCAACGTCTGACTGATTCAGTTCTTAGTTGAAAAAGATAATATACAAATGGTCGGCATGGACGGAAGGGGACATTAATCTGATTGGGTTGACCAGTGGTGGTCGATAAGCCTATTGGGTACTCTGACAGGGAAATCACAGTTGATAGTATGAGCGAGACAGGTTGGGAATCAAGGCAGAAATATTGGGGGACTGGGGAGTGGGGAGGCACTGAGGGCAGAAGCAAATTGTACGTATTATGACCAAGTCCTGCTGAAACTTGCCTTTAATCAAAATAAATGATAACTGATACGGTGGATATAAGCTCTTTCGATTTGATAATACGTTTTAGAGGCTCAAGGAACAAATAGAAACAATAAAGTAGACAAACAGTGAACAATAATCCCTCTTTTAGGTTGGAGCTAAAATAATTTTAATTACAAATCCTCATTTATACTCAAACATTTTGTGATAAATACCACGTAACAGTAATACGAAACAGGCGCTAAGTCAGGAGGATAGGGACCCCCCCCTTGAGTCAAAAATGCACTAAATTAGCACAATTTTTAACTTATTTTCAAACTCGACACAAACCAACTTTGTCACCCTCCCCGTTTCCAAATGCATAGCAACGCGCCTGATACGAAACGACCAAAGTGTGTAGTAAACATATCTACAATGAACTTGAGAAAACAAAAGGGTCAAAGGGTGCCATGAAAGCAGTCTCCTCTCTATGAGAACTAAGAGTGTCCCAATTCCACAATGTTCAGATGTTCCTTGTAAGTAGCCGGTGGTTAGGAATGACGAGCTACTCAGATGTCCTACAAGTACTCACCATAAAGATTCTGTCGTTCATTTACTTATGTTACGGAGTCTATGCTCATTAATTAGTGCTCACCATGACAGGAAGTGTGGGAACCAAAACATGTGACACAGATTCCTAACAGTTTTCTCTTATATTTGTATTCATCTTTATTTCACAATATACTGATTGACCCATTTATTGAGTAGATCATCAGTCCTGGCTAGAATGTGACTTCTCTCGAGAATAACATCTTTGTACAAGTGTTCAAGAGGGGGTCAATTTACATCAGTCTTTTGAATATTTAAAAAAAATAATTCTTGTAGGTATTTTGCGTATTCAAATTAAGCTCCTCAAATTTTAGATCTATTATGATAGCTATTGGCACAATGTATGTTGTTTTTCATGATTTTAATCTGTTGCCTCCCTAAGTAAATACACTTGTCCTTCTTTAACATACTTCCTTCTATGAAAACAATGGCTGTTTTTATCTACATTGTTCTACTTGTAAATTAAGAACTATAATTGACCGAATAATTTCTTTTGTTTTTAAACTTATAACATCAAATCTTAAATTAATATCGTCTCTTCAGTTTAGTTTAATATTAATTACTTTTCTGTGATGACGCCTCTATTTTTTTAGCAAACGAAATATATCTCGTAATACAAACAATTGAATACGGCTATACATTAAATCATGTTTTGCCTTTTTTTTCACCTAATCGGCATGCAAAATGAAAAGCCAAACAATTTCTCAGATGTGCGCCATGTTATAAGATCGAGTGGACAATTTCAATTATTGTTTTTATATAGTGAAGCGTTACGAGTGATGATTGTAGTGATTTCGATTGTTGTTGTTTTTTTTCATTTTGTAGCTAATTCTAATAATCTAGACATTATTGATGATGAAATGTTCCTTTTTCGTTTCTGTATAGAAGTAAATGTTGACAGAGTAACCGTTAATTATAGTGAAGGATAAAAGACAGCCCAACAACTTGACAAGACAGCACGAAACTGCAGGGCATTGACAATCCCAGAAATCATGTACTATGTACTGTAACTGTCAATAGACAAATACTATTTTATAAAGATCCACTAGGTAGTGTTAGTGACTCAAGTAACTGTCACATATTTTAGTCCTTTTTCCCTTTGTGGTCTGTTTCATGAAGGGCGTTACGTCTAGTCGTTTGAAGCCGGTAGAACATTTACCATTATTTAATGTTCACGTGCAAATTGCCTGGGTCAACCGACGTCACTTTGTGTGTGAGCGTGTGCGTGTATGTTTGTATACATTATGTGCCTATTTGAATAGTCGCGTGAGCGGTTATTACCTGGGGCACGTGCATACCTTTGGCGATGCGACAGAGACAGGTGATTTCTGCGAACGGTGACACTTAGTGGTATAGTACACATTTGACAGATTGGATCATGTAATCTTTGATGTTTTTCTCCTGCCCAAATTGACAATACACACAGAAAAGAAAAAAGAAAGCAGAAAATGAGAATAAAGCTCAAAGTAACAAAAATACTCATTGAGGGTGTCATAAAAAACGGAAAGGAGGAAGGATGGAAGGAAGGAAGGAAGGAAGGAAGGCAGGAAAAATAAAGAAATATAAGCATAATACCTGTGATACAGAGGTTGTGGATAAATCTAGGAGAAGTTTTATTTTTCCTTAGTGTCATTTTAAGTTCTAAAGATCATTTTGTGATTGTTAGACTGATTACACCCAGTAATATCACACAAACATACGGAACCATGACGCAATGCGGCTTATAATAGACACAAGACAGAGGAATAAGCATAAAGAAGGCAAAAAATCACAAAACATAAACCTGTAATCAGGAGCTGATATGGAACAAATTCTGCTTTCATCAAAAACATGAAAGTTTTAGAATTTGTAGATAATTCTTTATGCGTGTGAAGAATGTCAGAAATTATCTTTCAACAGATATTACAATTAGATAAAAGATTAAATGTTAATGTTCTGCTTTCTCTTTGAGGTTTGTCATGGGATATTTTGCTTACATTTGCTTTTTAATTATGAGATGATGCAGACAGATAGTTTACTATGAAATGTTTTAAACCCATACTTAGAATGTTGTGAGATAAACAAAACTCAATTTTCAACAATTGCTGTCTCTTTCTATGGGTTACACATTTTGATTTTCAATGTTATACGTCCCTATCAACATGAGAATATGTTATGAAAACATGTTATTTTTACAACCAGGCCCAAAATGAACTCTTGGGTACTGTGTCGGGGTCTGTCTGTCTTGTTAATACCATTTGGTTTTTAACTTTTACTCCAACAGTCAAAATAAGTGAGTACTTTCTAAAGCAGAATAATCAGCTTGCGGTAGAAAGTTTTAAAACAAAATATACTAGGTTTTTTTAAATCCTAATTTATGGATCAATGTTTTTTAATCAAGCCATATTTCGGTAGAAAGTTTACAAATATATACTTAGCCTTTTTTCTTCATCCTTATCTATAGACTAGTGTTTTTCAATGACGTCATATTGTTTTCTATTTCTTAAAGAAAAAATACTCTCATGGGTCGCTATCGAAAAGTACAAAACTTTTCTTTCTACTTTGATTTTGATTTAGAGTTATCAATTTTTAATTATTTCACCATTTTGGTAGTTCCGTGTAATATTTTATTGAGGGCAGTCACGATAAGCAAATAATAGCTCATCCCCATAAAGTCACGCCTACTCAATGTTTGAAATTGTGTGTGAAAAACACTTTGAAGCATGGTCTTTAATCTAGACTTAGTTAAAGACATAGGACGACTAAACAACACACTGGAGGGACACATGCATCAACAAAACAACACAAAGGAGCGGAAGGACAATTTGGGAGGTCCCAAACAGTGGAGCACCTTACTTGATGAGTGAGCAGCTCGCACCATCCGTGGACGTAGGGTGATGAGGTACGTATATGTGTTACCAATGATAGAGATCAACAAGAGTTGTCATAAGTCAAGTACAAAGTTTTTACGGTCTTCGTTGGTGGTCATTGATTTCACGATACGATTATTCGGACACCAATAACTAATAATATGACACACCTCGGTAGTTATAAAATTAAGAGAAAATTTATGTTTCGAACTATCAAAATTGTTTTCGAATGTTCGTTCTTTTATTTCTAGGTTTTAATCCTAAAAAATTCAAAGTCTACGATAATTTGAAAACATGAGCCTATGTCGTATACATTTATAAATGGATCTTTGGAATTTGACAGCATAATGTATCCTTGTAAGGCGTTTTACTTGATAATTATGTAAGATAATAAATTTAGAAATACTTTTTGAACAAAAACTTTCCATAAAAGCCTATGTGGAATGGGGGGGGGGGGGGGGGGTGTAAACTATAGACACGTTGTTGTAGCTTAAATTAGGAAAGTAATTATTTTAGGCACACCCATTATCAAGGCAATGCATTACTATTTTTTACAGTTAGATAATGTACTTAGCAAAAGAAGGCTCTTAATCTACAATGTCTTTATTTCGACTAAGATTCGGATATGGAAAGGTTAAAAAGATCACAGATAACTTTTGAAAGCTTATTTTCGTTGAGCTTATAATGATTATCGCATTTTGACATTTAAAACGATGCTCTACGATGTGCCAACATGTCATGATCTACGAGATTATAAAAAAATAAAAAGACAAATTATTTAGAAGGTTTGCATTTCCTGAATATAATCAGTTTCAATCTGTACAGGTCTCTGAGTGCGGACTGACAGAGAAGTGACAGAGTACATAGACCTTTTCCTGCGGCATCTACGATATGAATGGTACCAATTTTGGATGATACTTTGTAAAATATCAGCAGGAAACGATAGTGTGTGCCAAAATGCTTTCCCGCCGTGAGATATTCATAGACCATCTAGTTCTTGTTGGAATCTGCATCTTTTATCTGGTTTCTGGGAGCATCAAAGGAAATGTTGAATGTTGATAACGAAAAAAATACAGATGTATGAAAGTAATTTGTCTTGCATCCCATTGAAGTGAAGGCCAATACCAGAAAATCCACATTGTTCTAAAGCACGAGTTAACCCTTGACTCTTGACCCTTGGACTATAGTGAACGAAGTAAACCAACAACTAAACAAACAGACAACAAGCCGCTTATAAAAGAGATTAAAACGTATTATCCAGATTAAAGTCTTAAGTCTCCCTCTCATGATCTCAAACCTATATCAAGATGAACAAACGTTTGAACGAACTATCTAGTAGCGCTCTAGTCTAGTGGTCAGCGTACCCGACTCTCACCTGAGAGGTAGTGGGTTCGAGTTATTTTCGGTAATACCTTGGGAAAGTATCGTCACCCTATTTCCCAATTGGCGCTGCCCTGCGGCGACATACAATGACCTAAA
>JAUUEB010193312.1:0-13909 GCA_032362205.1 Clione limacina
TCATTTGCGACCAGTCTCGATCCATTCACATTGGTTTTTTACCATTGGCCAGCCCCTGTGGTCAGTTTGCTCAAGTTAATTTTTTGGCTACTCCATGATTTGGTTTCTATATACCCTTAGGATCATTAAAATCCAAGTTGTGGGGGGGGGGTGAAGAGAAACCTCTCATTCCCCCTGACTTTAAAAACTGTTGAGTTCAGTTCTCACTAATTTGGTTATCCGCAATTTTATCTTGTTTTTGTTCTTCTGATTACACACAGAGTTCCATGGGCTGTACTTCATGCACATTTCACTCAGCAAATATGTTGCATTGTAATGAGTAGCTCAATAATTTAGTAGCATTTCGTGTTGTCAATAGTAAGAAAAAGGTGTACATGGGCAAAGTATGGCATGAGAAGAGAAATTAATACAGCTACACTAATATTCTTGAAAATCAAGCCTTATTGATAACTACAGACTTTTACTGTTTAAAGTCGGTTACCCATAAACCATAACCTGTTATGGGAAGAAAACAATTATACATAGTTTCACTACCAATTTTCAAGCCCAAAGGATATCCATTGATGACAGATGTGTATGTATTGCATCAAGCAAGACATATTCAACAGGGACTGAGTGTCTATCAAGTTCCATTGTTGTAACATCATATACATTTCTGAAGATGGATATACTGGGTGAAATGACATAGAAATATAAGTTGTGCATTAATATTTGCCACTGAACACTGTAACTATCTCTTTATACTTGAAGTATATGCAGGTAAAATTATAATGTTAAAGTTTTCTTTAAAAGAAATCAAATTCAAAACAAGAAAAGATATGATTAATCTTGTTTATTCAATATCAATGTATTATTCATAGAAAAATATAATAAGCATTATATTTATATACATACATCAAAATTAAAAAAAAAATACAGAATTTTTCAGCAAATTATGAGGCCAGCATTGTGCCAGTAAGTAACACAAATACATGTAAAGTATAACTACTGAGTCTGAGTAAAATGACTTTTGCAGTACAGTAGTTATGAAAAGTAGACACACTTAAAAATAGTAACAGTTGGAAGCCCAATTACTTCCCTATTCCATCTCCATGTTTTTTAGCGTAGGAAAGTGGGCCATGCACTTCATGTCCAAAATGCAGTGATGTCACAATTTTACTCTGATCAATCAGAAGATGGAATAAAGCAGTACTGGGGCGTCAAGTTTTCTGCAAATGCAAATATAACAAAAGATTTCAAAGTTATAAGAGCTGGATAAATGTGAAACACTGAAATGATTTAGTGAAAAAAACAAAGAAACATGGCAAGAATAAAATGTTGAGCTTGACATTCGTTTGAGAACAGAGCACATTCCTACCAGTAGGTACTTTATTTACACATTATAATGTTTAATTGACAGTAGATGGTATGCAGAAAGAGAGGATTGGGCTCCGCTTTCCATAATGCCCATGAATCAGTGAGTAAAACCACTGCCCCTACAGCCCGATATAATAATAATAATGACACTTATATAGCGCTTTTCCTTTGAAGTCTTAAGTCTAAAATATACACAAAACAAATGAGTTTGAAAACACATCTTCATTCCCTCCATCAATCTAAACAAATGTGTAAATATTAATTTAATATTGATTTCAACAATGTTTTTATTAATTAGAAAAATGTTTTAAAATACAGCAACACAGCCATATGGTGTGTTATCAATAATGATATGATAATTAAAAATGGCACTTGAAAAAGCTTCAATAGCGCTTCATCCAACTACAGGTTCTAAGCACTTAACGATTTAATCAAGTTTAAAATACAAGAAAAAGCACCACTGACACACATTTTTATGTATTTTGAACAAGTTTTACATTTAATATTGTTCATCTACTAGTAAATAACTAAAACAGCAATAACAAACACAGAAGAAATGCCCATGCAATAAATGTGATATTTTTTAACCTTCGCCAATCCGCTTAAAACAAGTTAAAACGTCACTAGCGACGATAATGAAAGCAGAAATAACCTTTAATCATTTTCCGACCTTTGTGAAATCCAGAATAGAATCCTGATATTTAGGCAATTTAAGAAAAACTTCCCGGGACTAAACGCAAACCCGGCCCTTCTGATTACCAGTCTCTAGCTCGACCGATGGAGCCGAATAATGGCGAAGATTTTCGTCCAGACAGCAGACCACGCCTGTCGCGAACAGCAACGAGGCGGAGCTTGAATAGATTGAGGTCATTTCCCGAAAGAACTATGTCTTTGCGGTAGTCTTTGTCGAATAGACTTGCATATTATTTTTTCTTTCTTCTTTTAATCGCGATGGGAATTTTTTTTTTATCTAAAAAAGATATCATAATAGTTTTAACGCACAATCGTCCTGATAAGCACTTGTACTGATTAAAATAATTAACTCGCAACCTTGTCATTTATTTCAATCAGTTCGTGTTCTTATCCAGGACAAAGCTGCGTTAAATACATAATATCGATTCTTCAACACATGGTGGTTCCTCGAAATAGGTTACAGTCATACTTTTGTGTTTATTAGTTTGCTTCTAATTTATATAACGTAGGTTTTGTATGTTTTGAAAAATCACCAAATTTATGAAATACGCCAAAGTGTTCTCCAAGCCGTGTAAACAAGCTCAAGGCATCAAGCTCTTTAGTCTGATGATGGCCTAAATCAGGCCTAACCAAAATGTGAATTTAATGGAGAATATGTTTTAAGTGTTTTTCATTGGATTTATTAGAACAAGTACTTAAATAAACTCAATCAACATGCTAGTGTTATCTTAATTATAACATTGATCTTCAAACAGGACGTGGATGCCACATTTGGAAGGGGACACAAACAACTCTTGGGAGAAGAAAAACTTCAGTATATGGCCAGTTTCAGATGTCGTACAAGGGGAAAGCCAGTTTTTCAATTGGGGCACATGTATTACTCTAGTTTTGACAAAAATGAAATGCCAGTTTTAGGGAAATTAGATATTTCACATTTATGCCACCATCAATTGTGCATTATATCTACCACGTGTCTGTAGAACCAGAAGAACATTGGATACAAGAAAGTCTGTTTGTGGAATTTGTTGAACATTTAGCCACGTTCAAAGGGCCAGGAAGAGCCCTTTTGCTTTTTGATGGCGCAACAATTCATCTGAGTCCAGACATTGTAGATGCTGCAGATAAACATGATATTTTTCCTTTATGCATTGCGTCTAATACAACGCATGAACTCCATCCTTTGGATAAATCTGTTTTTAGGTCCTTTGAACATTATTGGGATGAAGAGGTCTTAAAGTATTGGAGGCAGTTTCCAGACAGAAGCATAACCAAAGAAAGATTTGGTTCAGTTTTTACTCCTGTGTGGAATAAGTCTTTAAGCATAGACAACATCATAAGTGAATTCCGAGCAACGGGCATGTATCCATTTGACCCCAATGCTATGCAAAAGGAGATATATAGTCAGGGCAATCACTCATCCCTTTTTTATAATTGACAACCGCCCGTTGCTCATGACATTGTGTAAGGGGAAGTCAGAAACTATAGACAATTTGTTTGCTCCTCATCGAGTCGCTTACCTTCTGAAAGATAACAACTACCTCTTACATATGAAAATGTGTAGTTGGAGGCTTGAGGCTACTATCAATAGTCTTTGAGATAACTGTAGATTCTATATTCTTCTAGGAAACCATATACTTATTTATTTGACCTAGTACTAACTTTATTTTCTTTCATTATTTTTACAGATGTCAAGGGTGGATTGTTAATCTTAGAAGGGAAGGTTTGAACATTCAATACAAGAGAGTCTGCTCAGTTCATTTTGATAAGAAAGAATACAACAACCTGAACATCATAGCCAATTCTCGGCTCCTTCCCAGAGCGTTACCTGTGTGAACCCCCCAAAGCCTCTGGACAGTATCAGAAAGAACCTGCCAGTAAGACATCTTCTCAAGATGGAGACAAAATCCTCAAAGTGTTTTCAAGTTGACAAAAGTGAGACAATGTCATCTTCGAGAAAAAGACCCCTGGATGTTTCTACTTTTGATCAGGATGGTATTGAGCCTGATGCAACACCAACTCAACTTTCTGTTCCACTGCAGGAAGCTCTTAATATAAAAAAATTGAAAAGTGAAAATTATCATCTTACAAGAAAGCTGAAAAGATCTAAAAAAAAAAGAAGTCTACACATAGAACTTGCAGCAAGAACGTATATAGACAAAAACAACCAGACGTTTTTGAACAATATTATGGAAAAATTACCATGTGTTCCAAACAATTTATTTATTCAAAATTTTGTTGAAAAACAAACGTGTTAATAACTGGTCAAAGGAAAAAGACACAATGAATATATGTTTTTCAGTTTATTTTCATAGTCCCAGCTGCATACAGAGTGCTTAGATCTTCAGGATTCAACTTCCCGCACCTAATACTCTGAAACGGAAATTTAGGACTGTTTTGCAGAAGCCCAAAATTAAAAGAAATGTTGACTTTAAGAGCAACTGGTCTCTCAGAGTATGAGAAGTAAGTCACATTATCTCTTGATGGCATGTCTATCAAACCTGGTCTTGTTTATAAGGGGTTTGAAGACAAGAGTGGATGGGTATGTGGACTATGGAAATGGGTCAAGCTCTAACCAGTTGGCTGACACAGGTGTTCTTTTCATGTTGAGAAGCCTTTCATTAAGATGGAAACAAATCATTGGATATTATGTTTGTAAACATTCCATGTCTAACAAAACTCTAGCCTAGCCAGTGGAAATGGGTGAAAATGATGAGTTTCACCAGAAAGACCATTTTTATGTATGAAAACAAGAATGTTTTTATTGTCGCTGATCCTCCACACTTGATCAAAAACCTAAGAAATAACCTATTTACAAAGGACATTAGTTTTTGCCATGAGGGTAGGGTCAGAGTGGCCAAGTATGAACACATCCTTGAGTTGTGGAAGCTTGACTTGATGAGTCCAACCCGTCTTTTCCAAAATGGACAGATGTTCATTTTGATCTTCCAAGGGGTAAGAAGATGGAAGTAATCTTAGCCTGCCAGATATTTTCCCATACAGCTAGCAGCAATGGATCTCATATTTGAGAAAAGTCTTGGGCACAAAGGATATGTCTGATACTGCCCTGTTCTTGCGCCTTGTAAATAACATGTGTGACTTCATCGACTCATAAAATGTGTCAGCCCCAATTCAGAAGAGAGCCATCAATCGGAAAAATTGCAAGCAACAGATGGACATGTTTGATACTTTTATTTTATTTGTAAAAAGCTGGGAATTCTTTCACAAGGAAACCAAATGTGTAAACAGTTCCATTCCCAGTTACAAGGATTGGCTGTTGACCTTACAGTCATTAAATGAAATGATTGAAGACCTTATTGAAAAGAACAAGGTGATGAACTTTATGTGTTAGCGCAAGTGCAATCAGGATCATGTTGAGAACATGCACAGTCGCATTAGAGCATACAATGGTTATAATAAACACCCTCAACTTGCTCAGTATGTCACTGCAATAAGATGCCTTGCCAGTAGCTTCTCAACCACTGAATTGATAGACAGTTCAATTTCTGCAGGCAAGAACTGTCCAAGTTCCTGTGAAAACGAGAATGAAAGCGAATCTTATGATGTACAAGGATAAAGTGAACTTGATTCTTTCGGTTTAGGGTGAAAAAGGTTGTGAAAGTGAAAATGTGAGCCATTTGGATGATCTACAGCTAGTGTTGTGATGAACCTTATAGTTGAGAAAAGGACTGATTGAAAGAAGAAATGACAGTAGAGGCGTAAGGCCACAGAAGTCCTACAAGAAACCAGGGAGTTACCCAGAAGAGTGAGGCCAGGGCAGACCAGTAGCCCCTGCCCAACCAGCAGTATTTCAAAGAGGTTAGGGAGCCGCTAATACTCAAAGATGGCCAGATTGCCCACCCCATCACGATCTCCACTACCACATCTCAAGTCATCAGGAGCAAGGAATTGGAGATCGCAACACTACAAAGACAGTGGCAGATCTCTTCGCTCAACAAGGAAAAAACCAGGTCTGTGCAAAATTATGA
Source organism: Clione limacina (assembly GCA_032362205.1). Lineage (NCBI taxonomy): Eukaryota > Metazoa > Mollusca > Gastropoda > Pteropoda > Clionidae > Clione > Clione limacina. The sequence goes on from JAUUEB010193312.1 coordinate 6,036, forward strand.
AGACAATGGGTCCTCCAGGATACATCATATAGCTGAAGCTGGTCCATCAAAGGATAACAAAATTGACATTCTTTCCCTCAATACCCTTTTAAATTTATGTGTTCAATGAATTTTCATTTACAAAAATATATGATTTGTTGTTTTTTTGACTGAGAACTATAGAACTTTCTGTAATCTACTTTATTAAGGTTAGATATTCTTTTTCATTTGACCATGAAGGAAATAAGGTTAGCAAATATTGGCAACAACTTTTGCAGTGGAGGGAGCAACCAGGGGTCATGCAGAACTTAACTTATGGTTTCACCTGAGAACTGGCAGAATCACTGCCAGTAGAATAAAGTCAGTTTGCTGCACTTCAGTAAATAAGACATCCATAACTGCCTTGAATTATGTATGTCAACCATTGTCTAAAAGGTTTGAAACAGAAGCAACAGCATGGCGTCGTATGAATGAAAAGAAAGCATTGCGTCATCAAAATGTTATTGTAAGTGATTGTGGTCTAATGTTGAAAAGTATCCATATATTTTGGTGATTCGCCTGATTTATTTTGTCCCAGGTGTTTGAATGACCAATCTTTCTTGCTATTTATTATTGCACCTTGTAGTCTACCCTATTTTATAGGTCTTGAGTTTATTGATGGAAATGTGAGGTTGAAAAAGACCTTCATGAATATATGTATTAAGTGCAGACACAGCTTCATATGTGCAATGTTGATTATGTTGAATTTATATTGTGGACTAAAAAAGATATGCATGTTGAGAGAATTGAACAAGATAATAATATGTGGGGACAAAATCATCTTTAAAAAGTTAGTTCTTTCTCCCTAACTGTTTCAGTAATCACTCAATCTTGATCAAGATGGCTACTATGTTAGCAAGAATGAAGAGAATTATGCCATCGGTTGAAAAGACAAAATTAGGATTCTCAACCTTCCTTGAACTGTACGCAGTCGACAACCCCAGAGAAATAGCAGCACTACTATCTCTCCTGAGATACTATATTGCTCAGTCTCAGGAATCATCAACAGCTTGGGGACAGCCCGGAGGATACTACCTCTACCTTATAGAAGAATATTTCTTCCACCTTCCACAAGCTGAGAAATGGACTAACCTTGATGGTCGCCTATATGGCAAGTTGTGAAAAAAATGACCAAGGCAGAAGATATAATTGTTGTACTTACAAAATAATGGGTGGGTAGTGTCTGATTTTGTCTTAAATGTTGTAAAAGGTAGTGAATGGGTGAGTTATTCATATTATTTTAACTTAGCATGCTTTTTATGTTCAACTTAACCGACTTAATGATTTTTGTTCATCTTATTTTAAGGGACTGTTCACAAATGACATCTTTTGTTGGCCAAAATTGACCCCCCCATGCTGATGACAGCTTTTCAGAACATTTTTTTAAATATACGTCCCGTCACCAATGTTGTTAACCAAAAGGGGGGGGGGGGATAAAAGGGGACACCAAAAGATGACTGGTGTAATTTTACAAATTTTAGGATATGTTAACATCAATTGCGAATGATCCTTTATTTTCCCTAAAAAGCAGACTTCAGTTTCTTTCAGACCCCCCTGTCATCTTTTCCTGACCCCCTCCCCATGGATGCTGTAATTTGTGAACGCTCCCTTACTATATCAAGAACAAAGCATATACGACCTGCTGATCTTCTTCCAGGTCCCTTTACCAGTTTAATTTTTTAGAATGTTTGGTAATTATTCAAAGAATTGTGAATTAGAATAAAATATATTAGGCAGTATTATAATTCTAGTGTTGTGCGTTAGGTGGTGAGAGAATGAAATTAAATATGTTACTTTTACTACACTTGTGATCCTGTATATGTAGTTCTTGGAGAAATGGAAGAGTCCCAACTCAACATGAAAATGGAATACAGAAACTACAGAAAAAATGGAAATGGCACAAGAGGACGCAGGCCTGCTAAGTACCCCGATAATGCATGCATTATCAACAAACAAAATCAGAGAGCAGACAGATCTCTTTGGTATCAGAAATGCTCCTGTTGTTGCTACATCGGCATCAGAAACATACACCCCTGGAAACATTTACACTCAACTGACAATGAAAGATCCTCTAATTCAGACATGAGAAACCAACTTCTTCTTGTTTTCAACAAAAACAAACTACACAGAAAAAATTGAAAGCTCTACAATTGATAGTTGGCCAAATAGCACCTATACAGTGACCATTGTGCCTGGAGATGGCAGCCTTGAAGACAGGGACATTCCTGTGATGTCTTCCAGGATATGTAATGGCGACTGTGGCTGTGTTTTTGTTTATCCGTCAAAGTGTTGTTGTTTTCTGTGTGATTGGTGGATCATTGTTTTATTAACTTTTGTGAACTAGTATTAAGCAGTATTAACTATTAACTTGTCTTCTTTGAGGCCGTGTGCACCAGTTGGGCTGTGAAGTTTAAATATTTTTGAAAAAATGATCAATTCTGTGGACTCTGTCATTTTGTGCTCTATTGTCGGTATATGCCATCAGCACGCCACATACTTTTCAACGGCAAACTTTGCCCACCCCGCCCTGTGTGTTAAAATATTTGTTGCCAAAAAGTCGTCATTCTGCTAAGCTGTTGTGACCTTCTACTTTTAGTCAGTGATGAAGCACAAGTGTAAGAAAACCAAACAATCAGTCAGAGGGATGTCAATGCGGTGAACGTCATCAGGCACCTGCAACCATCGGATCTGGCATGAGAAGAACCATAAGGACACAAGGAAATGAAAGTCAACACCCCCTGAGCAGAACATGGGTGTCAGTCATTTTTCATTCTTATCATGAGACATGAAAAATCCACCTAATCCAGATCAATCTTATCCTGAATTTAATCAGGAATACATGGGTTATTATTGATTTAATAAGCAGTTCTTATCCTGAGGTCTGACACCCATGAAGCAGAACAGCATAATTTTTATATCCTGTTCAACAGAAGACAGACTGCTGAAACAAAAATGTTAAATCTGAAAATAGAAACCTTCCAACAAATGACAGAATTGGAAGAGACGTACATGAATGTCAAAATTAAGCTCTTCACAATTCTCAAGTATGAATAGCCTGACTGAGTTTTTTGTTTTGGTTATAGTAAAAATAAATAAATACACCACAAAAGAATTGGTTGATAGTTTTAAATGGCTCCTTACCCTTTATAGGCATCTGCAACATACTTCTGATTTTGCATTGATGTTAGGGACCAAAATCATTTAGGAAATGCATTTAACTTTGAGATATTTATTTAATTCATAAATCTGACATACAACTGGGTCTTTGATTCATTATCTTATATTTAGACTTTTAATTCTTAATCAATGTTTAACTAAATGTTTGTTCTCTCCTCAGGTACTTGCTATCCTGGTTTCATATTACTCAAGAGTCCAGATCAAAAGTGGTAGTTGAACATCTTTCATCAATTCCTGTATCAAAAGCTTCAAGTGAACTCCTTTACAATGAAATCATCACAGTTTTGCATGACAACAACCTTCAGGAGACAAGCTTGCTCTCTTCCATGATGGATTTATGCAACAGTAAGAGAGGAAAAATCAGTGGTATTGAAACTTGACTTCGAAAAGCAAATCCCAATTTGCTTCACATTGATGGTGATGCCTGTCATCACTTACATAATGCATCAAAGTACCTGAGTAGTATTTTTGAAAATCATATAGAATAATTGTTCAGAGATTTGCACACTGATTTTCTGTGGTCTGTGGAGTAGCGAAATGCCCTCAAAGTGCCATATCATTGGTATAAAATTCAGCATGTCAGAGCGCTTCATCAATCATAGGTGGCTTTCATCATATGATGTGTTCATGAGCACTTTGCTCCTATTTGATGCCTACATTTTGTTCCATTATTCATTTCTGCCTCTCAAAATGAAGACAACCTACACAGCAGATTTTAAAGAAGTTCTACATGGCTGTGAAAGCAAATCAAAGCAAATAAGAGACATTCAGTTAGCCTTGCAGGTAGATCCCTGACTAAAGATGGCAAGGAAAAGAAGAAGCGAGGATTGAGAAAGTATTCTATGCACTGCAGAAAACCTTACACTGTCTGAATTTTTACATTGCTATTCTTGCTGAATTGAAGGCATATGTGATGACCTTTGAGATGAAATAACCTATGATCCGAAAAGTACATGAAGATTAGCTGCAGCTGTTTAAGGAAATTACAGACCCTGTGGCTTTTAGTATTGAAACACACAGCCGCAAGGCAAAGCATATAAACATTGGCAAATCCCCTCATCTTCTGCGCAGAGAACAATGTGAGTCAATCAGTAAAGACTTTAGGGCTTTGGCTCTTAAAGCCTATGTTAAGTGTGCAAAGTACCTCCAGAAAACCTTGCCTTAAACAACTCTCTCTTGAAGACCTTGTCTGCAATTGATCCTGTGGCAAGTCTTATTCCATTTTTTCACATCAGTTGAGGAAGCAGCCAACCTTTGTGAACAACCTAAATGAAAGTGAAAAGACCAGCTATGAAAAGAGGCCAAAAACTATGCTGTTGATGATCGCCTTCCAGATGCTCTGGTTAGAGACAATCCAAAAGCTCTGGATATGTATTGGACAGAGGTCCGTCAGACTGGTCGCAACCCAACTTTGTGTAAGGTTGTTCTACCACTTACAGCCATCTTCCAAGGACCACAACATGGTTGGCACAGAAATCTGAGAGCCTTTACTGAAGGCTGTTTTTAGAAGACCCCTTGCTGAGGCCTAAGACCCTTCTCAAGAGGGCTTTTTCTCAGAATAGCCCTCCTCAAGAGGGCTGTTTTGGTCTTACTGAAGGCTGTTTTGGTGTTTTTAGAAGACCCACCTCAAGAGGGCTGTAGAACGTGGCAACCCTGCCACAAGTAGAAGGCTGCTTCAGCTCTATGGGTGACTTTTATAATTGACAAGCGAGCCAACATAAACATTCAGACCTTGTCAGCCATCCAAACAGTAAGGTATGGTCTACAAAGTCGGAAGTGGAGTGCTAGGCAGCTCTTCAGAAGGAAAAACACAATTTTCAGTCCTGTAAGCAGTATCCTTGTGGCCAATATGAAGGCTGCATATAGGAATGCTTTGGAGTATAAAACACACCAAAGGGTGTTGGCCCCCAATGAAGAATCTCAATCCAAAAGACAGAAGGCAGGTGTTAGTTATCTATCTGTGATAACAAAAACCACAGCTAAGAAGCTGATTAAAGATGCAGAACATAGGAGAAGAAAAAGATTTCTTGAGAAAGCTCAGAAAAACAAATCATCTATGAAAAAAGTCACATCTTCAAAGCCAGTCTCCAGCTCCAGTGAACCATCAGGCTTCTTGTCCACATCCTTCCAATCATCTTCCCAGACAATCCTTGTCTCCAGTGAAACAACAGGCCCCATGGTTTGCAACATTTCAAAACCTTCAACAGCCCAATCATTTTCTAAGCCAATCCTTGTCTCCAGTGACCCAACATTTTGCTTTTTAATTTGTCATATCCAAACTATTACTATACTTTTGTATCAATGATGATTAGGATATTATTATTTTGGTTGTGCCATTGTGTTCTTATCTTTTTTACAATAACTTTAGATGCATTTGAATCACTCGGGGACAGGGCAGTATATTCTAGCTTTTACTACACCCTAAGGGGTGAGACAATTTCTTTTTTCAAATACAGGGAACAGAAAAAAAAGAAAATTTATGCGCTTTTGACGATGATGTATATTTCAAAGGGTTTTCTTTCCCTGTTTATTCTTTGTCTGTTTTTTTGGTTCCGTTTTGTCACATAGTAACATAAATTTTATATTCATATCCTTTTAAATCAAGAAGCGTTCATAAAAAGCTTCAATTTTGCACAAATTAAATTTTGATACTAGATTCTGATCCAGCATCCCCAAAATAGTCAAAAATGATAGTTCACACAAAAATATTGACATTTACATTGGTTTTAGAGCAGGAAACGGTCCTCCATAATTTATTGACTTATATAGGAAAATACTTGGACTCCTAACCCCCAAAAGTGTTTTGGGCAGCTCCATCTCAGTTTTTGTCCAATTTCAATAAAAATGGTACCAAAATGCTCAGGAAACTATACTGCATCATATCAGGTGGAGACCTTTTTGATTTGAAACATCACCCCTTAACCCCCTGTATAGCCCACCCCTAGTACTAACTGAAGATAAGATCATGAATGATACATATGAGACTCATATACCTGAAGGGTCAAAAAAGTTTGCTGCAGTCAGAATAAATCTAAATAACCAAACTGCCATCCTAATGAGTCATGAAAAGAATTTGGTTGACAACAATGACATGGCATATATGTTGTAAACCATGTCACCTCAAGTGATATGAAAATTGGATCAATTCGTGTCAAGTTTCAGAATCAATGCTTAGAGAAGAGGAGAAAAGATGATTCAATCACACAAAGGAATAGAATGTTTAAATACAAAAACACATCTGCATTAGAGGGTAATTTCAGAAAAATAAAGGAGACTTGTTCTTAAAAACATTCCTCTTCAGAATTATTTTAAGCATCAAACAATCCTCCTCCATTTTTCTGAAATTTAATTTCTCCCTTGAGAATTCTTGTTTATGTTTTAGATGAAATCAATGACATTCATAAGTTATATATAGCAAGCTTGTTTGATCATTGCCTTGTTTGCTATTTTGCTAATCTAAAGCGCTTTAAATTGTATCATTTTGTTTTTCATAAACCATAGAGAAGAATATCTATCTAGTTGTTTGTCACCAGAAAATATTATATTTGATGTCTATGATGCAACATAAACTGAACATGACATGATTCTTAAAAAAATGCATGCTTCTGTCTTTTTTAATTCATTGAAAAAAAAGTAATAAAAACCTAAGTTAATGTTGGATCAAAATGCCGCAAAAACAGGGAACAGAAAAAGTTGTAAAAAGTCAGGGGTGGGGCAAAGAAAAAAAAATTAAGCTAGAATATACACCACTGATCAGGGATGGAACCAGTTAGGTATTTTTTGGGTGGGAAGTTTATCAATAATTAGAAAAAGTTAAATGATGAATACCTCCGTAAAAAAGTTCAAATTTGTTTGTAACCTGTTTCCATCCCTGATCACTTGCGCTAAAGGTACAAGTCTACCTTTGAAAACCAAGAATTAATTGCTATATATTCTTACTAAAATACTGAGACTTCAAGTGGTTATAGCTAGTAAAGTTATTATTTACTTTGCAAATACCCCTACCACTGCAGCAAACCAGGCCTATACCACAGTCCTGAACGATAAGAATAAGGTGCTTCACATTGGTGTGTACAATAAACAATGTCACAAGGGCCAGTTATTGGCAAACAGGGGCGTAAAGGTAAACTGTGGAACAGCCAGTGCAGACCATGAAGGGCACTGCTCTGCAAACTTACCCCACATGGCACCCAAAGGTAGAGAGGCCAATTATGTGCTCAATGCTGCAAACGCCTTGAAGGAGCCGACCCTTTTACAAAAGATGGCGATGGGTCAGTCCAGGAAGCACTCCTTGAGTTTTATGGCGCAGACAATATCGAAATACTGACGAGCACCACCTCAACAACTCATTCAAGAAACAACTGCGGAAACAAGACTTTTCAGACGAAATGTTTCCGTCTAGGACCAAAAAGATAAAGCAACTAGAAATTCAAAATGTCACAGAAGATTTAGCATGCCGTTGCTATACTGAATTAAAAGAAGCTCGAAAGTCCAACAAACGTTTCTCCACAAAATTGAGAAAGGAAAAAATCTTAACTCATTGAAAGAAACCCCAGCTGCCATAATATGCTGTCTGAAAGGAGACCATGCAAAGTGTGTAACAAGTTCTTTTATCTGCAATCCTTTAGAAGGTAAAGAATGGACTTTAAAGTACTTGAGTATGGGACACAGATGATGTT